>JANTCA010088451.1:0-34993 GCA_024741275.1 Chironex yamaguchii | reverse complement strand
CAAATCTCTCTCATTGTTTTTTACTCTGTCATATCTTTCTCCTTGTTTATTACTCTGTCAAATCTCTCTCCTTGTTTTTTACTCTGTCCTATCTCTCTCTCCTTGTTTATTACTCTGTCATATTTTTTCCTCACATGCTTCTCTCTCATATCTTTCTTCTCACCTATTGTCCAGTCAATTCTTTTCCCTTGTGTACTGGTGTCTCTTATCTTTCCCCTTGTCTTCTCCCACATTATATCTTTCTCTTTGACTATCTTTTCCTCTCTACAAGTATACCAGTAAAATTTAAATTTTAAAAACACTCACAATCAACTTAAAAATACTGCCTTGCTTATATATCATCACCCGTTTACTTTGATGAGGCATACTTGGCTGCAAAACAAGGGGTGTTTGCGTAATTTGATATTTAATTTCACTCTTGATATCGCAAAGCTATTTAGTTACACAATCCTGAATGACGTTGATCTGATACGCCAATTAAAGGTACACTTTGCAGAAAACATCAGAGACTAATATGCACGGTATGCAACACCCCAGGAATACATGAGAGATGAGGCTACTGGCATCAGAAAGCAAGAACGTGTCAAATTTTCAATTTACATTTAGAACACATACCTTTATAAAACTTCGTTTTTCAGAGAGGTGAGATTTAAAGAGAGCACGAATTATTGTTAATAGATAAATACTCCATCGAAATTTTATTAACGTATGATTTTAGGCGTAGAAATTTTTGGAATATGCTTAAGAGGACACAAAATGCTTCACAGAACATATCATAAAAATATATTATTTGTAACTTTATTGCCTTTTTTAAAAGGGAAAGATCCATCTATGAATATTTTACCTCAAAGATCTTAGCCGTGCCAAAGAATGTTGGTAAAAATTCTCGGATGAATCTTACTCTTAGTACAAAGACCAATAAACATACATGTTTCAGTTGTAGGCTATATAGTGGCCTCACGGCACTACAGTATTGTAAATCACTTAAGTAATAATTATCTCAGTGCAAATATCAACGCTATTCATTTTAAAGGGTCAGGACCACGAGATAATCTCTCAGTTAATTATCAACTTTTTTTGTCCAACAAGTATCTTGAATTTTAAATTAATATGAACGCTAGTTAGACTCTTTAGTATCATGGCAGAGATTTCTATATCTTCAAAGTAATTTCCTAAATAAAGACGCCTTGAGCCATTTGTAATAATTACATGTTTTCTAAAGAATTATGTGACAAGCAAAAACTAATACAATTCGTATTCATTCCGGCAATATTGCTATTACACATGATTTTTCTGTGACTTCAGTCACAAGTTTACTGTCCATTAATCCTGCAAACATTTCCCTACTTTTTTACGTATGTGAGATACATCTCTGTCTACACTCTTCGCCAATTATCAATGGCTGCACCAGGAATGTGAAATTTTGTATATTCATCCAGACTGTCAATCACAGGCTCATGTCTGTAAAACACCGTACTTTACTTTGATAAATTTTAGATAACAAAATGCTTGTTAGACATTCGAAAGGGGAAGCCTTTTGATATCACAACTATGTATGCCTTCAAGCAACACCTTTTGGCGCTCTGCCAAATTCTCTTGACAGTTAATGCGATGATATTTTTACTCCTTCATCGCTTATTTGTCATCAGATAAAGTGGTAGATCAAAGACAGATTGAATAGACACTGACAACAATGCAAAGACCTAGTTATCTTCTATATACATTCATTCTTATAGCAACAAAAGTATTTTGTTCTGTTTTTTAACCATTTATGATGACATAATTAAATTTATGCGATGTCAAATGATGATTTCTTAGAACACATAACCACACAACTATATGATACCATTCTTACCCAATAGAGTTATTAACCACAAAGCATGATAAGGCAAATAGCGTACAATGTAAATTCCGTGAGCCATGTAAAGACATCCTCCAGAAACCCTACACTTACTTGACGTTTATGGGCCATTAAACACAACTCAACATTTATAGAATCAGAAATGTCATTCTTTGAAATGTATTTGCTATTAGGGTTGGACGACAATGAAATTCTACTTGTTGAAGCTAGTTAATTATTTATGCTTGAAGTTTTGATCCCAGCTAAGAAATGAATTAGAATCTCTCCACGAATTCAAAATAGCTTCTAAAACTCCTTGGCTACGCTAAGGCAATCGGAACCCAAGATATTGAAATGGATTAAATTGTTAGCAAGCGTAGATTTAAATGAACTTATGTCTACTGGCCGGTTAGTGAAAGACAGGGTGAAATTGAATGACTGAATATAAATAATAAAGAGAACATATAGATCAACCTAGATCAGCAAAAAATAGAAGTGAACAGGGTGGTGTCCTAAGAACAAAAGTTGATTTTATAATAAACAGAATTAGTAATTATAATCGATACCGACTTCAAACCTGATGCTATTCCTGCTTATAATTCAAGAAAATTGGTAGAAAATATTACTATGTCTATTATTACAGAATATTATTGTATTTTTATAGAAATATTACTTGACTCCAATTATCCAATCGTGCGTTTGTTTGTTTGTGTTGTGGTAATCTCGCGTACAAGCGCTAGCTGGAAAGTATATGTTTATCTCCGTTTGTGTAAGTTACAGATAGTGGTTCATAGTGTGATATTGAGTAGCGAGCATACGTTTCAAGCATCGATCACCTTAGCAGATTCTAGAGACGGCATAGCTGACACCTTTTCTGCGAGTTCAACGAAAGATCGAAAGATTCAACAGGGAACGGTAGGTGTGGCGTCAGGAAACCTGGCACAAAGCTCAGATAGTCGAGTAGTACAGTTTTGTAACAGTTTTTAAGGAAGGAGCAATGTCAACATCAGCAAGCTACTTATTTTCATTATGGGTCTTTCTTGAATTGGAATGTTGTCGACAGTGTTTTGGCATGGTTGCAGACATCTTGAATGACGAACTTTCCTATTACTCGAGGAGTGAAAGGACTACCAGAGGGAAGAGTGGCAGACAGTCCCATCAGCACTTTCATTTAAGAACATTAACAGACGGACTGGATGAACTGCACATAATAATTATGCAAGGAACTCCCTTTAAAATTAGGGATCTTTCATGGCCAACCTAACAAGAGCAGATTGGAGCTGATGGGTCCGATGACACTAGAAGAGTGTGCAAACCTTTCTGACATTATGCCTGTAGCAAACATATATTTTGGTAAATTAAAATTCGATAGTATGTTAAACTCGGAAGTGTTGGTGGAACATAAGGGCGAATGAAAAAGTACAGAGAAGAACTGTTACCCGACTTTGTTATCCTTCAGATTTTCATTTCTACCTTTAAACTCTTCTCCTAGAAAATCGCAATAGCATCTGCGAGAAAACTTGATTGAACTCTGTTTCGTCTGGGCAGTAAAGGCGAATTTGGGAAATATATGAAATTAACCTTGCAGCCTTTTTGAAGAAGAGAATGATCAATCCGCGAATTTTTGGCTTGCAAGGCATTATTCAACCAACGGAATTAGGGATAGACAGTACATAGGCTATGTATATAGACTAGCTGCCAGCGCCCGGACAATAGACCGTTCTAAAAAGCGCAGTTTAATGGCGATAAGGAGGGATTGGACCAAACTAAAACCAATCAGACCTGAACCAGAAACCATTACAAAGATAAGAATAGATCTACGGAAAACGATTACAAATAAAGAAAGCCGAAAGAGCTATGGTAAAAGAATATGTACAGAAGAGAAAAAATAAATAAACTAGAAACATCGGAGAGAGAAAACCTCCGCAAAGCCAATAGGGGGAATTTCTAAAATTTCAAATGAGCTGTACTAGTTGACACCATGTTCCTCACTGGTTGTTGTTTCCATAAGACATCGTTTCCGCAAGTTTCAAAATGATGGGAGCTGAGCCAGATCATTTACAAAATAAGACTCGGCTCGAGCCAGTTAGAATACCAATATACTGTAAGAATTTTATAACAATACGTTCTTAAGTTTTCGAGCTATTTAGCAAACAGGCAGACAGTGGCAAAAACATTTTGCAGACGCCTTCTTGGCGAAAATAATGAATAAATTGAAAATATGAAAAAGAGTGGAGGCAACCGTTGATGGAAGTCAAAGTCTAAGTTAAGAGTTGCCAAAGTGTAAATAACTCGTATCTCCCTGGTGAGTCAATGGTGGTGGCCTTTAGTGTTGTCATGGACGACAGTGTACTTACATCTAGCTCTTCAGGCCCAATAATAACACTATAAGTGCAACAAGATAATGGCGTAGGCCTTCCAGGTGTTCACGGAAGCGTTCGGCAAACAAGCGCTGTTTTACCTATATCCAAACATCACATCTAGTCCACTTAATCATGTACACTATGTTCGTCGTGGTAAACTCTCAGTCTTCATAAATATATACGGTGCTTTTGACACTTGTGATGTATGGTATTGTATATTTAAATAGACGAGTATTACATTGTGTATTTAAATAGACGAGTATTGCATTGTGGTCCAAGGCATGTGTGTGTCCCGGTTAGTAAGGCTGGCGGTGTGGAGGTGGTATTGCCCTGCCTCGTGGTGTGTATGAGGTGACCCGTAGTGTTCTGCTACGTCTACGCGATAGTAAGGGCATTTCGGGAAAGATAGGTGCACTGTGGGGATCCGAATAAAGTTTTAACCAGGATATAGGTGACTGGGTTATTCAAGGGGTGATTAGTCTATTGGGTTGCATGAGGTGGTCTGTTGTTTGTTAGGTTTAAGGACCATTGCATCATGCCATGTGAGAGCATGGAATTTGGCGTAGGTTAGTTATGTTTTGGTATAAACTTGGGTCTGACAGCAGTGGCAAATGTCATCCACTCTGAGTTGGAAGCCAAAGTCAACACAGCAGATACGACATCATCGTACCAGCTTGCAATAAGGAATGGTGATTTTGGTGCGTGGGGGATGGGAGGAGTCGTAGTGAAGGTAGATGCGTACGACAGTTGGTCTACAGGAGATGAAGTGATGAACCTGCCGATGACGGTGGGCATAGGGTCGAGGAATGACAATTTTCGAAGTTAGACCACGTGTATTAAATGCTAGGATGGTAACTGTCACGAAGGCCAGGAAGCAGTTGAGTTCTTCTCCTGGTGGGAAAGTGTGAATTTTGGGAAGCAACTTAAGTACAGACGTTTAAGATATGTCTGTAAAGGAAATTCAATGCTAAGAGTATAACTTTTAACTCCTATTCGCACAAAGTTGTCTACGCTGTTTTTCTTGTTGTAAGCATGACATTCATTATACACGAGCATGTAATTGCATTAACAAAAGATATAAAGGCCAGCGACACCTGACAAATTAAGGCGAGTCATACATAATATTATTGATGGCTCTCATTCTAATGTCACAACATGTTACACATAATTTTCACTTGACAGGTTCTGCAAAAACTCTCGAGACGAAAAAACGAAAGTAACTAATAATACTATAGGATCTCAAGTGTAATAGACTGTAATACTCGTTAGCACGGTTGAAACTAAGTAAGGGATTTAAAGAACCCATCAAATATAGAGCCATGACCTCTTCTGTGCTAGTCAAGCCGGCCAAGGTTTGCAAACTGACACACTTTATGGCACCTTTAACTTTAAGTGCAACATATAACCAATAGAAATGTTCCTGGCACCTATCATGGAATTTGAATTCACCTTGCATTCCATCCTTCCCTAGGCAATACAATGGGTGACCTCTTACTTTTAATTGAGTTTGGGAATCTAGATTTTCTAAAATTATTATGCATGATAATTAGAAATGCACCATCATACAACTAAATCAATGCTTATATCAATGACATCTCTATGTGATCAAATTGTAATATCATGTATCTTGAAAGAACAGGCCAAAGAGTTGACCACAATGTTGAGACAGGGGCATTGTCATATGTCAGATTCAAAGAAAACATTCTTAGCAACTACTTTCCTTGACATCACGACAACCACTTGATTCTAACTGTTCAATGCGTTACAAATTTGGAAAATTTACTTCACAACATAATGCATTCCACCTAGGCAGTTTCAATCTCAAACTATAACAATAATCCATCTTGCTACTCTCCTCTTCCATTGGTCAGAGACAACAATAACAGTATATTCTAGTGTTTTCTATCAATATTCAACGATGGCATGTGACACTGGTATGATATGTGCAGTTTGTAGAGGAATTTGGATTTCCTAGGAACAGCTAAGACACTTGTTACATATCAGTATTAACAAAACACACTTCTTCAACAGTTTCAATATTAACATTACCAAGCCAAAATATTGTTCATTTGGTTACTTCTAAATAACACTGTCATGCAAAAATCAATACTCCATAAAAATCGTAACTATGACTAAACTAGAGGCTATTGTCCTAATGCACTTGGACGGTCCTCTTCAGTAAATGAGTCAAAATAGTCCTTAAACCACCGAACACGTTGTTTCTTTTGCTCTACAGTCAAAAAGGGATTTTGCTGTAGACCATTAGTAACTAACTCCATAAATTGCTGAATGGCAGGGTCTGGTGGAAACTCATCTAATAAATAGTCTAAAAACACGTGCTCTTCAAATCCAACATTTTCTTCCTCATAGTGATCAATCTCATTATCTACAGGCAATGTCCACACTTTATTAATGAATCTCATTTGATCTTCAAATCCATTGATGGGTTCTTGTAAGTTGGTTTTTGCCTCTATGGCAGCAACATACTCTTTCTCACTTTGTGACACAAATTCTTTCTTCTTGCCTGTATGTCCCACAGGTGAGCTAAAAATGCCTAAACATTGCCCAACAAATATTTTATCAATATCCCTGCTAAATTTTGAGCTAGTGTTAGAGGAAGCAAGGGCTGATTTCTTTACTGCTTTGGTAATCACTTCTTTCATGCTTAAGGCTTCGTCACCATCAGTACCTTCAAGCAAATTAACTGATCTTTCAATTTGTGGCAACCCATCATCACTATCAGTGCTCTCATCCTGGAAAGTATCAATGTTATTATTAAAACTATCCTCAGCTTCTGCTTTTTGATCAGCAATTAGCTGATCAAGTAGACTACCCTCCTTTGTCTCTAGAGTTGTCTTATTTGAATCATACTCTTGCTCAACTGATAAGATGTCTGCTAATACGTCTTTCATGTACTCATTAACACTTGATACTGCAGCATTATGATTTAACTTCTGTCTCAGAAGTGAGAGATCCCTCACAGCACCATCATTGTATTCTGGGATGTCTGTTTGTTTTATTTCATCAACATCTGCAGGTTCAATTTTCTGTTTGTTGTGTTCTCTTGAAGTGGCGTGTTGCTCTGATATAAGCCTTTCCAATATACTTTTGTCCCCTTGTGGTTGTCCTTCATCTAAAGGACCTTCGGCTCTGTACAATGGATCACTGGTGGTTTTGATTGATGCTAAATTATGTTTTCCACCCTTTTTTCTTTGTAAAACAGGCATATCTCTAAGAGTTAATCCTTTGTTATCAGTTTTCTGACAGGATTCTTCAACTGAAGAAGGCTTAGATTCATAAGACTGGACAAATGATGGTACAACCTCAGCATCTGTTCTTGTAACATTTGCCTGTTCCGAAATGAGCCTCTGAAGGAGACTGGTTGATACATCGTCTTGATTGTTACTACCTCTTTCATCATCCTTTGAGGCATTTGTTTCTGTCATCAGTGGTGAAGTCGAGCATGTCTTGTCTAAGGTTTTCTTATCAGACAATGGTTGCTTCTTTTTTCTTAGTAATATATTTCTAAGGTTTTTCTTTGCTTCTGCATCAACCTTTTCGTTTTCCAAAACACCCATAAGATCATTAAGCTTTGTGCCATTGTTTGACATTTGTTCCAAGTCAGTCTTTGTATTACCAGAAATGGCATCTGACAGTAACTGTCCTAAATTCTCTGTCACCAATGGTGTGTCAGACCCTTCTGTATTAACAACCATTTTCTCTTCATCAGCTATACCATTCACAGTCAATGACGAGTGATCTATCTTGTCTGCAGCTGATGCACTTGAATTAGTCTCACTATCATCACTTTCAGCTACCTTCTCAATTTGAGTAGTGCATGCTTGCTTCTCCAAATTTTTCTTCAGTGATTCGATTAAAGAACTTGCCTCTAACTTTTTTGATGACTTGGAAACCTTAATAAAGATAAAAAAACATAAAAAACAATGAATATAATGGGAAAGTTAATACAGTAACACGTTCTTCAATACAAGTTCATGCCTCTGGATCAATTTTCCTTTTAACTTAAAAAGTTATTATATGTTACTTCTCTTAAACTGTGATGGCAGTTCCATCACAATTTAATTAACAATGGATTCAAAAGTTAATACTAATTATGTTTGATTGGAAGTATAGCATGTGCTCTCCGTAACACTTAAATACAATTTTAATACTTAATACTGATACAATTAAGGAAGTTAATAATGGATAAGGTAGAACCACAGTGACGCTAACAAAATGTAACGCACAAAAACTCAAATACACTGAGACTGAACGTATGACTTCAATTTTAAATAGACCAATAAGTGTTTTAGTTTTCTAGTTTATTATGTAGCATATCCTGACCAGTTTTTATGCTTTTAACAACATCTTGCACTGAAACCAATACTGAGCACTAAATGTAGCTATGTCTGCATGCTAATATTAAATGAAATTCTACGTTGGTCCTATGGAAGTTGTTGTTAATGGTCATCTGGGGTAGTGTTTAGCTACAGTACGTTTCATGCACCTAGGCCTGAAGATCTCCAGTATTTCTGTCGACATGGCAGTGAGGATTTAGCCTAAATGATACTCCTTGGGATGCCGTTTAATAAAATGCAAAAATGTCAGTGCATGCAGTTTCTTGGTCTTTGCTGTTTTTTTCAAAGTTGACATCTTTGTGAATAATTATTCTTATTGTGAATGCTGGTGTACACCTGAGGAGTTATTGACACTCCTATGTGAGTTTTACACAGAGTGTACCATGGATGTTCAGATTACTGCATCCTTCTGGCAATGTCTTCCCATCATTCAAATATTGGACTTACAAGTTTTTGTGACAATCTTAGCAATTGCAGGAAAAATTGGTTTGTGCCAATCCAGGGAGAAGTAAAACCTGGACTGTTAAAGGCCTTTGATCCAGAAGAATGCAAGTTTAGCCTCAATAATATCTATTAGCTAGTATAAGATAATGCTGTATGCCTGGCCAAGCTGAAGCAGGCTGGTGCATTTGCATGATTTTATAACAATGATGTTACTGCCAAGGGAACAGGTAAAGAGATATGTTTTACTTTCGATTTGACTATTCGTGTGCCTGGCTCAGAAGTTGTTATTGATTTATATCACTCAAAAGCCAACAGATGGCAGGAGGTCAATTGAATAACGCTTTCAATGCCAATCAGTTGTGAAGAAACCATCACGGATTGTACCAGACTCTATATTGATGGAGATAAAGAACTGGGTTTTGTCCCCACTCCATTTTCTTGTATTTTTTGATGAACATGGATGTGTACTTCAAAAGTACATTCAAAAGCAGTAAGGCATTAGTACAGGCTTTTCTCTTCAAGATCAAAGAATTTAGTATTGTCTGATAAGGATTAAGGAGCAAAATAACTATGAATCAAGGACTCAAAAACATTGTTTTGCTTCCGCCTAAATCTTTAAACTATTATTTTCTGTTGTCACAGTTGTATCTCATGGCTACAAACTACATGTTCCGTAATGCTTTCTATAGTCATAAATTACATTTTCGGTTGTTATGGTTGTCTCTTATAAATATAAATTACATTTTCTCTACAGTTGTTTGTGATAACAATGAATATTTTTATTAGTTAAAGATTGTATTTTGGTTGTTGATATGGTTATTTTTTTATAAATATCATTAAAGAGCTTCAGAGTATGCGCAAGTGCATTTTTAGCCTCCGCATATACAACTTTGAACAGAATATTATATTGCGCGTGCAGCTGTCATATTCCTCAGTATGGATGACAGTAACGAGTCGATGCCATGACATTAACGACTGAGTTAGAAATAAGTGAGTGCACAAAAATGCTCACTCAAACTTCAAACAAAACAAAATGAAAAAAAACCTTACCTTCCCAGCTTTGCTTCTTTTTGGTTCCCTGCTTGCACGAGATGACTGGAATTGACGGACAGTAACATCTTCAAACAAATGTGGTAGTCTTCTGTGTATCAGGCAGTTTGGTATGGCTCGGAATGTCAACAGTCTAGGATAACTACAACGGCAGATTCTGAGCACTGCCAAAAGCTGCATCTTGTGCATCCATAAATTCTCCTAAACCATGGAAAACTGACTTAATCACGTTCCAAAAGTGACAATTACATAAATGTGCCGAGAAACAACTTACAACTTGTGCGATCGGTGGACATGTTCCTTTGACCGCTGTTTCAGCTCGAGGCTAGAACATTTATTATGTTTATCATGTTGCGGTTTGGAGAGGGAGTAGCCGAAATTTAATTTTTTAATGGAAGAGGTCCACAGATCTACAAAATCGAGTTGGCAATAGTTATGGCAGATGAGGTGCAAAAAGCACATGAGGCGAAGCCTGGCGGTGACACGATATTTGGAAAGATAATTCGTAAAGAGATCCCATCACAGTTGATACACGAGGATGAGCTGGTAAGGAATGGAAGGTTGAATTTCGATTTAGCTACCACGTGGACACTTGAATGCCAAGTGTACATGCTATTCTACATGTATGATGTACATATTCTAAGGTTATCGGAAAACGCGCTGCAGCATTTTTCGAGTTTAAGATTTCATCACTGTAAAAGCGATCGCTGTTCCACGCGCCTTACCTAGCTATATCCAAGCCCAGGCCACTTGGGTTGATGTGGGCATTCCAACAACTTAAGAACTGTGATCTACATGTAGATCACAGTTCTGAAGTTGTTGGAATGCCCGCTGTATGTAAAGTAACACAGATTTTTTCATTATACTATAATCTTAAAGAATATAAGTGGCGTAAACCAAGATCATCTATTGAATGGCTGCAGAGGGTGGTCTGAACTGCAACGAGATTTCAGAATTTCCAGGCCTCCAATAGATAAGTTCAAGTGTGCACGAGTGAAATTTAATAGACGCTCAGCATACATACTCAAACTAGAACTAGCGTCGTCTGCCTGCAATCGCACCCAAATATATAAAAGAACCAATCGTTTGGACTTGGACTGCCCATTTCCAACAATTAATGATTACCCTATTATTTGGGTGGATTTTTAATGATTATCCAATTATTTGGCAAGTATTGGAGCGGTACAGCAAAGTTTGGGGTGTGGTAGGCTGTGACATATAAAATATAAATGAAATCTATCTAATATGTTACATATAACTGTTAACTAATAGTTGGTGTTCTTGTCGCAACATGCATCTTAAGCTGTCTGAAGTTTTTATACGAGAAAATCAACACATTAACATTTTTGAGTAACATCTTCTTGCAAACAGTGTTGCCTGAAATATTCTTTCCATAGGAACTGAAGTTGCAGGAGCAAAAAGAAATCTTTTGACCTTCTGAGTCTTCGCAAGGATTTCCTGCAGCTACCTGATTTGTAGCATTATCATTCACACAAATGCAAATTTTTCACTTCAAATTCCACTCTGTTTTCACTCTTCAACTCATATTGCCTGAGTTTCTCATCCATTTCACTTGCGTCATAAACAAATTTCCCTGTTTGCACATGTGAAGCACGCTTCTGTTGCAGATTCATGTAGTTTATTGTTTGTCATGTGTACCAGTTGACCACGTTGGGCAATGTGGGCCAATGCTGAATCCCAAGAAGTTTGAGCCAAATTATCACTTTGCAGCAGATGCTGTTGCAGTTGAGACACTGTCAGGTTTTTAATGCAGACATGAGACAACATAGAACTTGTCTGCCACAATAGCAGATAGACAAGCCAAACTTTGCACAGCTTGCACTAAACTTGCTTTCTGCCTATTTTTGCAAAATATTTCCTTATTCTTTTTAACTTAACTTTGGTTATTTAGTACAATTCTTGTAAGTAGAATGAAATATTTTAATGTGGTATAGCTAGAATAAAATGTTTTCAACAAAGTAATAGTTGTTTCTACAAAACTGTATGGCCCCTAACAAGTATCTGAGAGTACCTTCTACTTGTTTGATTTTACAATGGTAATTATACCATGACAACATGCTGACCCTTAACACTCTCATAATTGCTCATTTTCCAATTTTAGCAGATATGTAACAGCTGCCATGGAAGCAGGCACATTGATTAACAATAAACAGCATTCCTAGGCTATTTTGAACAATCAAACGTATGAATCCAAGACAGATTTTGGTGCAGAAGATAGGCTAACTACTGAAAAAGTGAGATTATCTTTGTAACTGCAGCCAATCTACTTGATGGCAATTAAGGGAAGATAGTAGCTGACTTTTTAAATTGACTTCAGTTTAGCAAAAACAGTGATTGCCTGAGGAATTCCATGACTTTTAATTTTTATCGTGAAATTAAATGGCTTATTTCAATTATTGGAATATTTAGATGATTGTAGCTTTTACTTATGGTGATAGTACAGAATCAATTTTGTGTCATATGGTTGTTCCATGATATTATAAGGAGATGACTTGGAAACAATATCATGTCGGACACTATAAATAGTAGTGGAAGAGGTCATCAATACATCAGTTACTTGAAACTGTCGGCAAAGCAACAAACATGTTGAAATGAAACATTTTTGGCGACCATTTTCATTATTGTAGCTACATTTGCCTGTTTAAAGCTTACAGGTTGATGAACATATGTAATGCAACATTTTTGTTCTTTTGTTTCCAATTTGTGTTTAAAAAGTGTTTCTGACACATTTCCATTATTTCCTTTGATTTTGTAGTGCATAGCCTTCCATGACATCAGTCCTGAAGCTCCTGTTCATTTCTTAGTTGTTCCAAAGAAACCAATTCCTCAGCTTGCCAGTGCAGAGGATGGAGACAAGGAGGTAATAACAGATAGTCAATTGCCTATGGCAATAGAATTGCAGAAATTCTTTCATATACCACACAATCCTGGACAGGAAAATTCTTGTTATCAGTAGCTACAAACTATATTAAGAATGGAATTGTACATGTAATGATTTATATATCTGCTTAGTTTGGTGTAACCAGTGGGCTTTTACACATGCAGGGAATTTGTTATTTGATCTTTTCCAGTCAATGGTAAGCCGGCAAGAACATGTACATGTGAGATCTCTTAGTTGCTCTCTGTCTATACTGATACCATCCTCCATTTCCCATGTGATTGTTTGGAAGGCCTAGCAACATTACCTAGCCAAGGATGTTTTTAAGTACACAGGACATTTATGGAAGGAAGAACTAGGGTAAAGAAAATATTCTTATGGATTGGAATAGTTAGAAATCACAGAGAATGGAAATATTAAGTCGTAGAGAAAGGAAACAGGTGCATATATAGTAATTAATGGAAGTCAAAGTTTAGTCCAGGACGGTAAAGGGTCCCTAAAGTGTGGATAAGGCGTTTGTGAGTAGTGACTCTATGGTGGTGGTCTCTAGTGTTGTGACAGATGACTGTGCATTCAAGGTTGGTTGTGACATTGTGGTTGTGATATTGTGATTGTTCTGCATTTCGCAAGTAGGACATCATGTTGTGGGTCCACTTTATTGTGGAAATTTATTGTCTACTGCATGGCATAATCTGGGAAGTAGAAATTCCTGTGATAGCTATAGCCATATTTACTGAAGAGTTAGACCAGAGCATACCTGGCCTTTTTTGGTGAGCTGTTATTCTGAGAGGTGAATATCTGGTGTAATGTTGTTTAGGACCCATGTTTCAAGTCATACACAATGTGAGTGAACTTCTTCGTTAGTTTCTTAGCTATCTTGTAGTATTTACAAGGTCGCCAGCATATTATTACAGGATTGCGGAAGTACAATTATTGGCTTAAATACATGATTGCTTGCCAGGTTAAGGGGAGGCAAGTGTCCTTGAGTGGAAAAATCTTTTGCCTTATGATGGAGGTGGGAGATTTGCAGGGTATTGTTTATGATAACATTCTGGTGGGTGGATTTGTGAATGCCTGGGAAGAAGAGGGTGATGGTGGATTCACTCAGGAGAGTATGAGACAGGTCTTAAATTGTAAATTTATTATCAAATAACTTAAGGTAAAATGAGTAAGTGGGGAGGTTGTTTTGAATATGTAGCTGGGAGGTTTGTACCAGAGGTAAAGGCAGTGATGTTATTGGCATAAGATATTAGCTTAATGTCATTACATGGAGGTGGGATACCTTATTACAAGTCTGGAAGCACAATAGCTGTTACCCTTCTTTATTTTATTAGAAATTTTTTTCAATACTAAAAATTTTTGTTGAATTTTAGATCTGAACATTTCTTAACATTTCCTTAGGGATAGAATTTTATGAATGGCATTTACCATAGCCAAATCGTCTTGATGCAGAGCATTGGCGCTTACAAATAATGGAGGCAATACAGCTGTTTTTGAAAAACAAAATTATAACAGTAATTTGTATTACCATTTTGAAGATAATTGAGATCTGCAAGTTTGTCATATTTTGTGGATTATTAATAGTTTCTTAACAAATACTTATCTCAGTTTATTTGAAAACCAATCTTGGCACTGCAACTGAATTCCCCAGAAGAACTTTTAGTATTTTCATGTATTGCCTTATATCAAGATGTGATGTTTTAACCTGGAATCTGTACTGTAATAACATTTATAATTTTTTTTGTTTGTTCCTTTAGTTGCTGGGGCATCTTCTGCTAGTTGCCAAGAAGGTTGCTGCTGAGCAGGGACTAGATGAAGGATTTAGGGTAACAATCAATGATGGAAAGAATGGTGCCCAATCAGTTTACCACCTTCACGTCCATATCATGGGCAAGAGACAAATGAAGTGGCCTCCTGGTTGAAATTGTTACATGAGATGGCATCTCATGAACATTTGTCCAAGTGCTAGAGACTTAAAGACTGCACAAAATGCAAAAATGATGTACAATATTAGGATATAAAAAGTGCTTCACTAAAATTTGTTTCGTTTTTATGTCGTGTTCTTGGGCATGGTCAGCAACACTAAGTAGATGTTTTAAGATAGGAAACAGTTTACAAAGTCATAAACACAAATAGTAATTTTAAAGTGAGGGTTATCTCAGTGTAAAAGGAACAGAATTTTGTGTTCCATTGTTTGCATTTTCCCCACATCAGTCCTGCTCGACTTAAAATAAGGTGCATGTAGTAACACACATGCAATTCCCCATGCATCAAAAGCCCAATAGTTACATTTAAGCATTCCTGCAAACACTCCTCATATGGCACCTTGAAGTAAATGCTCTTTAAAGATATTGCATGTACTTTTCAGCATACGTAGGCTATAAAATGATGGATAAAGTGTTTGAATACATACATTGGAATAAACTGTCTAGGGTTGAAAGTTTTTCATAAGTTAATATATCTTGTGTGCTGAGGACTGTAGACCTTTGCTGGCATTCCATATAGAAAACTTTGTTCACAGTGATTTAAAGGAGTACACAACAAATTAAAGATGCAGTACTTATGTTTATCATAGTATTCACATTTCAACCAAAGCATGAAATATGATACAACACTGCACGATACAAAAGTATAACATTCAGTTAACTTACTTTTGTAAAACATGTACATTTCCATCTAACCATTACTAGTATCGGTGAACACATACTTTGATATTTGTAATGGAATACACAATATGCCTAAGAAAAGTACATGATCTCATCAGGATATTTTATAAGAGTTGACACGTCCCTTTGAATCTGCTGAGGTTAAATGTTACATAGTAGTGATTGCTGTTGCATTTTAGTCCACTTCCATCTTTTGTTGTTTCGCAACTCTGCTTTTCAGAAGAACCTGCTGTTTTGGTTTTACTAAAGGATGCAAAAAAGTAATGTTGTG
Source organism: Chironex yamaguchii (assembly GCA_024741275.1). Taxonomy (NCBI): domain Eukaryota; kingdom Metazoa; phylum Cnidaria; class Cubozoa; order Chirodropida; family Chirodropidae; genus Chironex; species Chironex yamaguchii. The sequence continues at coordinate 19,102 of JANTCA010088451.1, read as the reverse complement.
TTTTGATGTGGGGTAAAGTAACAACACACCACTGCTACCATAGTCATTTTTTTTGAATGATGGGAACACCACAACACATGGCATACAAAACATGTACAACTGGAAACAGTTTTATACAGGACAGACTAATAGCTAACAGAATTTTACCAGATCACATACATAACACTTTCCCCCCTCTTCAAGAAAAATATCAAATTAAAATTTTCTCAGAACAGCTTTGTTAGCTTATTAATATCAGAACAAGAATAATTTAACTGAAATTACAGTTCAATTCACATTGTCCAATTATGAACTATTAACTATTAACACCTTTAAATAGTTTTCAACACAGAACTGCAAAAGCACTTAACAGTTTTCAATGAGGTACAAAGGTTTGGTAACATTACGAGGGGGATAACTTCTTTCATTAGTAGTAGTGGTCACAGGTACACTTTGAGTCTCTGCTGTAGTGGTGCCCTTACTAGAGTTATCTTTGACATTGATCAGTGGAGAACTCCTTCAGTCCCCACAACACATGTTAGTGAAGGTGGAACTATGGGAAGACAGTCCACAGAAGTTTGCCTTCAGGGATGCTAAGTTCTCTATGTGGAATATTACAATCTGGATCACACAAATATAATTCATCTACGTGACGCTTCCACACATAATCACCCTTCTGGATTTTGTAAGTCATAGGTCCAAGTTTATGAGGAACAATGCCTTTGATCCAAGAAGGTTTCTTTCAATTCCCACAAATTCTTGCTAGTAGTTACAATGTCACCAACTGCAAATATGCAATGTTTTGTCTCTGTTGGTGTTGCTTTCTGTTGTATTTTTACAGACACATCTGGACGCATAATGTCAAGGCTTGTTTTCAACTTTCTCCTAAGGAAAAGTTCACTTGGTGTAGTCTTTGTAAGACTATGGGGTTTTTGAAAGCAACAATGAAGCAAGTTTTTGATTCAGGCCACAATCATCCTGAGCCATCGATTTTGATAGCTTGCTTAAAAGTATGCACAGCTCTTTCCGCTTCACCATTTGAGCTGGGGTGAGAATATGGTGCAGAGACAATATGGAAAACATTTTCTTTCATGAATGCGGTGAACTCAGCCACAGTGAATTACAGCACATTGCCGGTCACAAGTTCTTTGCATAAACTGTATGAACAAATATCTCAATGCATTGATAGTACTGGTGGTGGTTGTAGATGACCTATGCTTGACTTCTAACCATTTTGACTGTGCATCGATTAAAATCATAAACATTTCCCCCATGAATGGACCTGCAAAGTCTACATGAACATGGACCTATGGTGGTGACTGCCATCTCCAAGGATTGGCAGGATATTTTGGCGCATTCTGTAACACAACTCGACAAGCTTCATAGCCCGAAACTTTCTACTCAATGACAACATCCATATTTGGCCACCGACAGTCCACTATCATTCATATAGGCATCTAATTCTTTATCTACCTGTTCCTTAGAACTGCAATTTCCTGTTGTCCTTATGTATCATACCATTATATATTATGATTATTGACATATCAAATATTACGATTATTGACATTAATCATAAAACAAACAGCACATTTTGATAAGAGACCAGATTAAGACTCATTAATTATATCTGTCAAACAGGAATATTGGCAAATTAAACTGTCCAGACACATTAAGACCACAAGTGATGTGGTAGAGAATTTTAGTAAATTTAGACTGATTTTTATTTTTCCATGTTTACCTGGCATAGGTTGAATTAAGCTGATGTTCTTTTTGACTTCGAATCTGTCAGCCTCTTTAGCTAGTGCTTTACCTGCCTTGAGTCTACAAAATAAAACAAAGAACATTGAGCCATAACAATTATCAAATGAGGAGTGCATTGTATGAATGCAACAATCATTGTGATTCTAAGCTTAGTGAATACACTATTATCCAAAATTAAATTTAAATCTTTAATTTAAATTAAATAAGATTTCAATTAAAGGTAGCATAAATGTAAAATACTTGCCCAACTAAACAATCAGTTTTAAGTATACCTGATGTAAAGTTTCCTTTTTAGGATACTTGTAACAAAGATCTAACTAAACTATCTAACACTGGTTAAGTCTTTAGGGTCAATTATTTCTGCTGTCAATGAAATGGCCTGTGCTTGAATACTCTCCTTAATATGGATTTTCAGTATAGCTATGGGGTGGTACTGAAACTGTCTGACATAAGGCATGTTCTGTTTATGGTTATACTTATAACACAAGATACAGTGACCATGCTTGTTGCACTGATCCTTGAACTTCACAGGTTCCCATTGGTCAACACCTTAAACCGCATCTGGTCAAACCTTGATCTTAAAGCCGATAGGAATTTAGTCCAAATTTCTCACATAATCCTGTTATCTCTTTTTCCCCTTAGATATTTAAATCCATAACTTGTAGTAACACAGAGCATAATGTTATTCATAGCTGATTTCAGAGACAATAAGTTGTTTTGTTGATGCCATATAGTTGCTAAGTTCTTAAAACTATGGAATTTGTATGAAATTTTGTATATCTACACAGCAAAGCACACAGTGAGTCTATTTCCCTTAAATTATTGTGGTTCAAATGAAGAAATAAATGGTACCTGTTCTTAATATATTGTTTTTCTCTCTTCAGCTTTATTTCATTGACCCGTTGAATTGCACTGACTAAAATTGATAAAAAGCAATATATGGTAAGGTGGTAAAGAGGACATAGAAGTTAAAGAGTAGCCAAAGAAGATGGTACTTGCAAAGATGGTCATTACAATTACAACAATAAATGGTAGTTATGATGATAACTCTGCTGTTGCTGATCATGGTGATTTTTACACATTCAAACATTCTTAGCAATTAAACTACAAAGAAAGTATAAATAAATAAAGAAAGTATAAGTTTACAGTCAATATTGCTAACATGAAAAACACTGTAAATACCTGTCTGTTGCCATAACTCTCTACTATATGTTACAGGAACATTTCTCTTCTTTTCAAATTCAAACGAGGGATCCTACAGAGGAAAATAAGCAGGTTCAAACTCAAGTTTATTTACATAATGAAAATGCTATTTTATTGAGATATATGGCTTATAATACCTGATTCAGTGAACAGTGGCAAGTGAAATGAGGTCAGTACAGAAAATGGAGTAATCATGAGAAGCCTGGATAAGTTGATCTTTTATTGCACATGGAAAATTCCAGATCCCAATCATTATGCATGGATAATATGAAGCAAGTATTGAATATGATATCTTGATATAGAAAAAACCAAATTAGAGGCTCAGTTAACTGCATATCAAATGTAAAGATCTACAGGAATTTCTCATTTAATATGAATGTCCTAACATGCACACAAAGTGTCTATAACAATTTTATGCCAACATATATAATTCAACATACCACTGCAAGTTCTTTACCAGCTGCCTTTCGGAATGCCTTAGTCCATTTTACCTTCCTAGGATTTCGTTTCTTTTTAAAGGCCTTATGGCACTTTGATCTACAAAATCTGAATACCTAAGGGAAAATAAAATATCGTTATTTTTTAATCTAATCCTAAAATATTGATGTTAATATGCAAGAAATCAACACCAGTAGACAAAAAAAAATTAAACTAAGGAGAAAGTCTCTTAATGTGACAAAGATGCTAATAACAAGTGTCTATCTCTAATTTACAGTAAAAATACATCATTGATACAGATATTGCTTCACTTTGAATATACTTCATACACCGAGGCCTGTCTCCTGGACTGCAGAGTATAGCAGTTTTCAATGAAATCTCAGGTGTGGATGAGTAGAATTTCAACTGTGCCCATTATATAAGCGTTCACTTCAAAACTCTTTAATTTGTTTTTAAAATAGCTTTCCCCGCTACGCCCTCTGCCTAGTGTGCAGGCCCATTTTTGAAAAACATCTCGGGTGTGCAATTACAATACTCTGCAGTCCGACCTAGAAGCTAGATCTTAAATCATAAACTGCAAGAAGTTTGAGAAAACCATGAAACACTCTACGATGACACCTCTTAATATGATAAACACGTAGATGACACCTAACAATATATACTCCACTATGGCATGTCAAACCCTACTATACTACACAACTCAAAAGGTCTATCTATCCAAATTATAGTCCAGATCTTTCTAGGGTTACACTACACCATACGAAATTATACAATATACTGCACTGGATTACACTACACTGTACTAACCTGACAATTTAAAGGTATCAGACGATGTGTTTCCACGTATAATATTGACCGATCATAATCGCAATCAATTCACGACTTTCATAGGACTACTAATTATGGATTACGATCTTACGTTAATGCCCTCTTCTATACCCCACCAGGCTTTCCATTCCATTTTAAATCAGTCCTAGTTTCACTTTTAACAAATTGCGTGCCAAGCTTGTCTTGAAATATAATATTCTCAGTTAAGTTCACGAGGACTTAAAGTGCCATGCTGACATTGACATTAATGATTGTCAGTGATTCCCATTCGATTAGCACAAATGATCGATAAAATCTACTCACCTTACTGTCATTTCGAACAAACTGACTTCCATGACCAGGATATATTGTCGATGAGCAGAAGTAACATTTCTCTAGACGCATGATTGTAAGGATAGCTCCCTTCAGGAGCACCAAAACAAACGTGACCAACTGTCAAAAGAAAGCGAGTTGTCGGCAATATTGAATTTGGCGACCCATTGTATATAGGGATACGAGGTTTTCAGCTTCAGCAATGACGTAATAAATTAAAAGGGGGAACAGTTCATGCCGTATTCTCTTCGCTTCTAAACTTATCATTTTTTGTAACTCTAAAGTGGTGAGAGGTGGAATGTCGTCGCTCCCTAAAATTACACCATGAAAGGTACAGAGAAATTGTGTCTTAATGTCAGGTAAGAAATCAAACACCTCTCAACTGCATAAAGATGTCTACTGCGCAAAATGCTCAGAAATTTTTGCTTTTTGATTTATTTAATCATAAATTGTGTTGTACTTTGATTGAGAAAATCATAAAATATATGTTCTTTGGAAGAAGACTCGTGACAACTTCCGGTATAATTTGGCGCGAGTTTTAATTTCCTCGATCCTTCCATCCATTAATCAATCAATTAATCAACTAATCTTGGGAATTAATCTAATCAATCCATCTTGCCTTTCAGCTATCAATTAAATGATCAACTTTTCCATCCATCCAATCCAAATTAAGACAAACGACAACAAGTTCGCCCATCTATCTATGCATACATGCAGCAAGCAGTCATCTGGTCCAAATATTATTTGTTCAATCTATCCACTCATTCTTCAACACATATATCCAAACATCGAAATAGCCATCTATGCATGCAGCATTCCAGCCAGAAATACGCCCATCCATACAATGTTTCATCCATATATTCATGGTTTCAACCATTCAGATATCCTGCACGTATCGTTAGTTTTATCTATGCTTGCATCGTTTTATCAGCGCATTCACACATCACTTCCTCTTTAAATTTTTTCTTTCAGATTTATTGTAAGAATATTGTTAGGTAATTCGTGAGCGTTTTATAGTGCAGAAAAAGTAGATACTTTGCAGATACTGATTTAATGTTTTAAGACTAGCACTTATATGGTACAGTGAAAAGTACCATATTTTGACAAACGTTGTAATTTATGACAATTGAACCTATTTATAAGCACAACAAGCTGATAAATATTGGTTGAAAAAACATTGTTTGAACTTATCAAATTATTTTTCAAACGTTTACCGAAATATCAAATTTGTTTTATTGATCAAGTACAGAAGTATATAGAGAATGCTTCCTCAAAATGTAGTAAACTAACTTGCATCAGTTATGACTTCTTTTGTTTAAGGTAAGAATGATTTGCTAGGAATAATTCATAATGCCGCCTTATGAAGATGTTTTTTCCCCACCAAACCTCTCTTCAGTTTAGATATGAGTCAACATTTCTCAAACCGAGGTAGCCATGTGATCACGTGAAAGGCGGTGGAAAAAGTGCCACTAGATGTAAACATTAGCTTCTGGGTGTTACTAGTAGAAAAGTAAGTGATCGTGGTTACAATGTCCAAGTACAAACTCAGAGTTGCATCGTACATTCTACGTGAACAATTCGGCGAGATCTTAGAGGATGTAGCCGTTTACTTAGCCAAAAAAGGAGCTCGTCATGTGAAAGACATAGCAGAAGGTACAAATCAAGACAAGACAGAGGTAAGAATAAAAGCAATCTTGTAACATTAATTGCAATAGGTCCTATTGCATATTATAAGGAGTAGTTATGACGTTTGCAGTTAAAACAGTGAAAATGTGGACTGCAGAGTATGGCAGTTTCCAGCAAGATCTCGGGTGTGCAAGGTCAAGTGTGCAAGTGTACACATTGTCATTGGTATAAGTGGGCACTATAAAAGTCTTAATGTGCTTTAAACAATAGGACATACACCGTCCTACTCCCTCATCCAACCTGACTCTCCCTTTTCCTGGTGTGCAAGGCCATTTTTCCAAAATACATCTTGCTAAGTGCCTGAGCCATACTGTGCAATCCGCTTGCAAATCTGGGTTTTGCAAAGTTTACCTGCTAATCTTGAATGCGTTCAAGAAGAAATCAACGTAAATAACGTTGTTGAAGGAAATGAAAGAAATGGACTTTAGCAATTCTCAGATACTTGATGTTTCTTATGGGATATACTGCTGGTTATAAACTGGTGATTTATTTTGAGATGTATGCAGACATGACAGTGGTACCTTTACATGTACAGTACACAGAATAAAATGTGTTCATAAATTTTATTTTGAATGACATAACCATGTAGACACCACTTCATTTCTTCAAGTTTTCGTGTTGTATTTAAATTACTCTGTTATCTGGAAAAAATATGTCAGAGGATAATTTTTTGGTGGTGTATCTATGTGTTCAATATATAATATATAATTGCATTTTTGATACTTACACATATATATTTTTCAAGACATTTTTCAGAACGCACAACCTTGATTTCATGACCAACATATTGTTACAGGTAAAGAAAGCACTTTCAATTCTAATGAAGCATGATTTATTAACATGTGAACCATTAGGAGAAGCACATTACACCTACAAGATATTAGAGGACAATATTTTGTTAAGACTGAGACATCCAAGGTTCATCTACATAACCAAAGTGAGATATGGTGATATAGGAGAACTCATTGTGGAGGAATTACTTGCTGAGGGTTATGATATTATAAGCCGAGTTGTGAACAAGGTACGTTAATATCACTGGTACACTGATAATTCTTTTGTTAAAAAATAATTAGCCATCAACAAAATGAGTGGATGGCTATACCATGATATGAGATCTGAGTTATTTAGTTAAAAATAATTACAAGTCATATTAATAAGACCTTTGTTCAATTTAAAAGTAGTTACATTTCAAGCTTTTCTTTTGTCATTCTTTTTTGCCTTTCTTTGGCTATTTGTAAGGAAAGTTTTCAGGTAGCTATCTTCCATACAGATATGAAAAGTATGCTAACAAAAATGCTTAGTAGTTGTTTAGAAATAGGTTCATCAGATCATAATCTTATTGGCCAGTGGTGTATGGGTGTGGCAAAAGCATATTGTCTGAATTTATGTGTTAATAGAATGGCTTTGACAGAACCAGGTTTTCTTTGGCTGGCCACATTTTTATTGATTTAATGTCACTGAGAAAAGGTAAGAATTAAGCAGAGCCTGAATGTCCATTTATGGTAAAGCTCAAGTCAATGCATCCTTTGCAATATATGAGTAAACATGGAGCAAGTATTGATAATGGTAGTATTGTTAATGGTTATGATTTACCTATGATTCATCACTTAGCTAGAGTATGAAAATGTTAATCTGCACTCTTTCTCTTAAATGTTTCTTCATTGAGGCTTTACTAATTACACATGCCACTTAAGCTCTCTGAGATAGCTCGCCTAAGTTGCTTTTGGCAAATGACTTTCTTCTTTCAGTTTCATTAATTTTAAATTTTCTGCGCATGTTTCTACAGATTATTGTAAGATGATGTTAATAAATATTTATGGTAATTTAAAAATTGATGATTTAAAAAATTTGCATTAATTCTAGTTTTAATTATAATTTTACTCTCCTAAAGGTCATTCAGAAACAGGTACAAGATGCAAAAGGAGAACAGGTCAATCCATCACTTAATGATGTAGTCCAGAAGTTTCTTGATTTGGTCAATGATCATGTTGTGAAGAGAGTCAAAAGTCCCATCTTGTCACAAGACAACAAGTCTGTTAAAGATGGCGATATAGATGAATTTGTTGTGCCTGCCAACATAGTCCCAGGTAATGTTTTGACTGTTACCATATACAACAACATAGGCTTTCAAAGGGATACTTGTCAATAAAGATGAATTTTAAAAGAGACATTGAAAAGGTGTGATACATCTGTATGCATATCTTTCTGTTGCCAAGCTGATGTAAGCTACATAAATTTCATAAATGACTAGAACAACTACAGTTTAACTTCTCAGAGGTTTTCACGTAAATGTTTATCATTTAGAAGCTTATGGCTTTGAATCAAAGAATTCCAGCTCTGCTCACCAAACTCAAATTGGCACATTTATGGTGGACTGTGTAGCAATTATAATAGTAGGTTTGAGTACTTATATTTTATGTCTTTGTTATTACACTCTCATGTATTGGACTTTGTGTAAGGGAAAGTGGCTACCAAATCATTTTGTGAACTTTCTACCATCCTATACAACTAAAACAGTTTCTTTCAACATGACAATTGTTGTCCATTATTTAGCTGTATTTACTATTCTCTTATAAATATTCTATTGCAATTATTCTTCTTGAGCTATTTTTTATTTTATTACTACTCAAGGGATTGGCCACAAAAGGAAGGCAACTGGGAATGTATCCAATCAACCACCTGAGAAAAGATTTAAATCTGATGATAGGTACATGAATTAATTTGCAAAGTGTCTTAAAATGCTAAGATTGCAAAGTACATGTGACATGTACAAGTAGAAACCGGATGTCTTTTAATTAAATTAAAATAACACATTTGTCCACAATATATACCTTTTACTATTGTGCTTGTTTTAATATTTTGTAGTTACACGTAGGTAGTTATCTAGAAGCTAGAACTAACGAAACAATCTGATAACTTCTGTTGATATCATACAACATTACACTAATGTCCTTGTTTAAAGTTAAGTTGAATTAATTTACTCGCAGGCAAGAAAAATCAGGATTCTGTTGTGGAAGTTACAAGCAATGGACTCTATAAAAGGATAATTCTACTTTTACAGAAAACAAACATACAATTTTGCATCCCTGCTCACTGTCAAGTACTGTTTTACATTTTTAATGTGTTCACTAAGATTAAAGTTTTCTTATCTCAATATTTCTCCCATAAAACAGTAACACAGATAAGAATCAGGTATGAGGCTTATTCACTTACTTTCTTTTGACAGAGGATAATTTATGTGTTGTTCATTTTCAATTTTTATTACTTACTCAGGCCATAGAACATGTCCTCTATTTTTGGGAGAGCTTAGTATCAAATTTAACCAAGCAGAGATAATAGACCTTCATAGGCTTCTTTGTCAAATCTCATTCGGCTTCAATCTTTTTCCAACAAAATACTACTGGAATCAGAACCTTCATGAAGACGAAGTGAAACTCTTTAATATCTGAGCTAAAGGATTATAGAACAGGACTGTTATGGAAGCTCCCAGAATATAAACTATGCATTAGACATGTGTCCACTCAAACTGACCTGGAAAGCACTTCCAACTTAGAGATGACATGAACTTGCACTTCAACAATTCATGTAGCAATTTACCCTTGTTTGTCGGCCGGTACAAGTAAATTGCATACAGACTTAGGCAAGCAGCTTATAGATAAGGTCTCAATCAGAGCTCTCACAGAAACATTGATAAAATAGCTTGAAAAAAGCTACAATCAGTGTGGCATAGTGGATAAGACAACGATCTTGCAAGCCAGAGGTCGAATAAATGTCAACACAAACAAAATACCAAAAGTGAGAGAAGGTAGTAGGCCACTCTCAAAAAGAACTCTGGCATGAGAATCTGCTATGTTCCGTAATAAGTATGCTTAAAAAGCAGTATGTGATGCCCTTTGTGTTTTGACTATCTTTTTTCACCTCAAACATTGAATTCTTAAATTCAATTTTAGGAGTATGTGGATGAAGGTGTATATTGGTATATCAACTTTGAAAAATTGAATCAATTGATTTTGGATGATGTAGGTTTAACTTTCCTTATAACTTTTTGACTGATGCATTATTCTTTGAAGGTTGTTAATTAATTTTGCTACTAGTATGTTAACTGGTAATATGTTTATTAGTCTTCTGTTCTCGTATTTTTCTGTGTGGTTATGGTCGCAAGTTGTCATAAGTGGCAAGAAATTAATCCTACTTCCACACAGAAATAAAATTGCTGTTGTTTGCACTGGGAGATGACTATCAAGTGGTTTCTGTCTGTGTTAGGTGATGTTCTATGCCTATTCATTGAACAGCATCCTTTCAAGTATGTGGCTGGCATTTTTCTCTGGTGTGAAACCAACATGCAAGCAGATAAGAGCTTGTTTTAGTCAGATTATCATTTTAGCTGTTGCCAGGTAGTAAGCTTTTACCAACAATACAGGACTGGAATGGAAGGCCTGTTATTTTTAATTGGTAGTATTAAGTGGGTAATACTTTATGTTATTTCTAGTACCACTGTGCATGAAAAAGGCAAAACTGTCCACACCATTTAAGTGTACAAAAGTGTATGCATATGTGTTGAAATGATTGGCTTCAACTACTAGTAGTAGTAATTAAAGGTATTCTTCCTGTATCAACAAGTTATTTCTTTCAAATACCATGTGGGGATTATCTTTGCCCCAAAGTACCTCCTGTTGCATTGTTACTTGAGTATTACTATCAAAATTGTGGAATGGCCTAAAACAAATTTTGGAAACTGATTGTTATTTGTGGTTGAACAAAATTGTACTTCAGTACAAACTTGTGCTTCAACCATGCATTGCAATGCTGTAAATGTAGCAATGAAAGGCCTTACTAGGTAGTAAAGGCCTTAACCATCCTACTGACCATGTGAAAACATACATGGATGGGACTTGATTAATACAGTGTGCACTGTTGTGAGATGGACAGAGATAACTGCAAAGCAGGTATTTCGTTTGATCGCCATCACCCTTGCCAAATGATTTACGAGGGCTCTTGACTGCCCTCACATAAATGTGTTTTGCCCGCATTTTGTTTCTTTAGTTTTTAAATTATCTGATTTATAGCCATCTGTTTTAGACAAAAACAGAAGCAATAAAGATAACAGCCTGTCACCAAAAAGGCTTCCGCCAAACTTTTTTGACACTCTTTTCGCCAAAGTGGACAGTTCCTTGATCGTTTAGTCAGTATCATCACAGAGTTCATTAATCGCTTGGTCTACAATCGCTAAGTCTGTATCATCGTGTTTGTTTGAAGAATCAAAGTTCCATCATAAATCCGAAAGGAAACCAGGTCAAACTACACAACTTCATGAAGTATGGAAAATCTTATATAATTGGTTTTAAGGCAACACAAGATAATGGGAAGACTCTGGTCAACTTCATCTGGTGTAAGGTTTGTGACAGGAATAAAGATGCCATCCTGAGAGATTAAAGGAAAAGGGAAAGAGTCAGCAAGAGCCTTCCTGAGAGCTTGAAGGCTGTCTGCAAAAAGAATTCTTTGTGGGGCAATCACCCTCCTAAGCTTATCAATGTGGGCAATTTACCACCCTTCTGACAATTTCTATATGAAAAGGCCTGAGCAGGTAAAGTCAGGAGCTATGATCCCCAAATGGTCAATATATAGATACAAAGATAACAATCATGTCACACCACTAGTCTTTGTCACCCTAGGTGACTCCTGACCTAACCTAAACTTTTTCTAGACATTCAAATAGGTTGGCTAGGATACTATTCCTTGATTTCTTCTGTTTGGCAGATTTGTCATCATACAATTAAGTGGCACAATACTGTAATGATTGATGTGAATGATTCTTGTTACTATTGAAATTGAAATATCTCTTCTTAGACAGTATAGTAATTGTGTTTGTATTCTTTTGCTTTCAGTTGATTGTTTCAGCAGCTGGAACTAAGGTTGATCAGGTATTATTAGTCTCAGAAATTGCCTAAGTTTGTTACTTGTTGCTCCAAACACTATGCTTTGTTGTGAACTTTATTGATTTTATTTCCCTTGTTTGTGTTTCAAGATTCTGTAGTTTGATAAATACACAGTTTTTGTCAGTTTGTGCCTATTTATGTGAATGCAGCTACCCAGGGATGCTAATGATTATTGTTCTCATTGTTCTCATGCTTATCATGTCATCAACATCAACATTATTTGTGAGTAAACTATTCATTAGTAACATTAAGTTATTCCTGTAAGTACGACATTTAACTTAAAGACTAGTATTATTTTAGACAATTATTGTTTCAATTTTGATATTATTTTATATGACAAGATCTAATACAGGTTCCTTTTTCACCTTGCTTATTACTTATTCATCAATTCCTTTCTCTTTCATCAAGACTGCAGGTAAAATAATACAAACAATGCTCACAAGATTTGGAGATGGTCGAGATACATTAAAGAAAGCCACCAAAACTGTGGCATCATTTGAGGTAGAGGAAAGCTTTATCCCTTTTGTGTTATTATCATACTTAATTTATCTTATAATCTTTTCTGAAGAAATTTGGATTGAGGTTAAACTGAGAGACTGAAGTATAAAATATACTGAAATATAAATGTACTGAAGTATAAAATATAGATAGATGTTGTTTCTTCTTGTTTTACTTAAAGGCAGCTGGGATTAAATTCCTAGTCATTGACTGCTGATGTTGTAGGGGTTTTATTTCAGAGTTCTAATGAATTAGATAGCCAAAAAAAGAAACAAATAAAGAAATTGACAAGGAAGGGGAAAACTGAAGCTGATTACATTCCAAAGTAAATATGTTTTGAAAATAAAGTAAATAAACTAATAGGAAGAGGAAATAATTTGCAATTAAATTTTATTTGGCTTTTTAATATACTTGTATCAGTGACTTATCACTTGGTTTATACCATTTTCCTCTTTATTTGTTTAGGTTCTACGGAAAATTCCAGTACCCCCTAAAATGTCACAAGATGAAGTGTCACAATATCTGTCTCTTCTTGCTGATGAAAGGGTATTGCAAAATAACCTTTGTCTCTTACTGTCATTATCAAATATTGATTTGTAACTGGCTTGCAAGCAAGTTGATTCAGATTGTCTCATGTACGGTATGAGATGACATGTTATAAGACATTTCCTCGTTTCCAACATACCTAAAGTCCGTGTTCTGTTTGTGTTAATGCCTTTATCTGAGTAATATTCTAGCCTGAGCAAAGGGAAAGTATTGTTATCAATGATTTTTACTTTATTCTAGACCGGTGGATTTTTGCAAAAAACTGATGAAACGGGAGGAGGCACGTATTGTGTCAGTATCCTTTCTAAGCATTGTGACCTAACTATTATTCCCGGAGTGTTGCACATATGCCGGAATGATCAAGAAGCGGGACTAAGGCATGATGGGCTAACATAAGAAAACAAGGCTGAGTAGTTGTGCAAGAACATGAAAGATGGAGAGATACGAATGAAGTGAAAGGACGTGGATGATTTAATGATAAAGAGAAATGGAAATCTCAGAAAAATGCAGAGAAAAAGAGGGGTGAGAGAAGCAAGATCCAGATGTAATGACTGAACAGACTTCCAAGCAGAGGAACAAGATATTATTTATATTTGCTACTAGCTAAGTAGTAACTAGCTGCCATGTACGTAATATTAGTAATTAATTTCTACTACTTTATGCGATTGTTTCCGTCTGATGCTCTAGAAAGCATTTTAACATTAGTCGATTCATAAAGGCTTCAAATAAGCTGATTTCCAGTCCATTTAGATTCCTTGTTCTCTCATTTTGTTGCAGGGAGGGAAATGCTAGTTTATTAATTTTTTTTCCACTCTTTGGCACATTAGCAGTTATTTTTAACGCTTGATTTTAGTTTAACGTTTAGTTCTTATTGTTTTCTTCAAAACGACTGTAGCTTACCCTCAGAGAATTTTGCATTCAACTAAATGTACCCATAATAGTTAGAAGAAGTAATAATGGCTTGGGTTTGATGAAATTGACCATTTATAAAAAACACATATTATGTGACGTATTCTTTGCTTATTAAATTCATTGTTCCATGGTTACATTAAGAAATTGTTTAGTTGATTAATTGGCATTTATAAAAATCAGTGTCTCAGTAGCCCAGGTTGATGGATAATTGATTGCATATTGGTAAATAAAGGTCCCGGTGCTCATTGTAAAAAGGTCGTCATCATCCTTCGTTTTGTATACTCTCCAGGTTTAAGTGACATTGTATACAGCTTCTTATAATGATATTGTGTCATGCCTGTGATTAATGGCATCGTGTCGCTCGTGTCTTCTGCTTCAAGGCAGTCACGTTATCTGTAAATAGATCTATAGGAGCTTCTTCCACATGACTTCGTATTAATGTATATGTTTCCTTCACTCCTGTTCAAGATTTACATAAATGTGTTGAGATTCTTTGTCAAGTATCAGTTGAATCCTTTGTTCAAGAGAGGTATGCCTTGATTTGCTTCAAATTTATGTTATACTAAGATGCTTATTTGGCATGCTGTTATCAAAAGGTGATTCAAGGTGGAATTGAAATCTAACAATAGGCTTAGGTGTGGCAGCAAACGTTGAGTAGATCTAAATATCTGTTAATGCAACGTTTGGATATTCAGCTTGGCAATTTGAAGTTATTCATCAAAAGATCATGCCGGAGCTCGTATATAAATAACCATTCCCAATCTTCCTTGTGTTTGCCTATCACCTCCGAAGCAGACATATATCAAACAGTAAACAGGTTGGCTTTTTTTAGTGGAGACCTCAATGCAATGCAGTTATATCATACTTAAACTTTTACGTGATCTGTTGGTACTAACTCGATACCACAGTACAACTTACCTCAATGGTTCCTGTTTCGCTTGCTTGTTTTTCTTTAGATTTGGATCTAAAGCACTACGGATATTCCGGCTGTTACTCATGAAGAAGTACCTTGAACAGAAGCAGGTACGTCTCCGTATTAATCAGATGTTGATCAACTGAAAGCAACAGAAACAAATGTGACGAAAGTTTGCCAAATTCTTTTCTCTGTACCTGAATTGGCTGTCACAGGATATTGTAATATCATCGTAGTTACTGTTAGTAAATCAGATGAACTAAAACTATGCCGAATGTTTGTGGACCACTAAAATACGGAATGATATTTAAGTTCCATGCATTTTATATATTGTTGCATTTTTGCTATTTAGATTGGGGAACTAGCAATGATCCCATTCAAGGAAACAAAGGAATTATTGTATACTCTTATGAAGGAAAACTTGGTTAAATTACAGGTAACCACAGACCAAATATTTTCAATGTTCACGATATTATTTACAAACATACAAAAGCTGTCTTCATGAGATATTTCTCTTGAAGCCACACAAAATACTTCCAATAAACAATAATGAATGTGTACCGTTGAGACAGTATCACATGCAGACAGTTAGTACCAAATTAACATGGTTATTGCATATTGTTTAATTTTTGGATTGGTATTTGTTTTAATTCATTTTTGAAATTTTTTCAAGGAAACATATACATATTACATATAGTAAAATGACACTTTTGATTATTGACACTAAGTCAAAAGCAGAATGCAAATTTAAATGTAATGATAAGCTCATAACTGACAACTTTCTTATTTTTTTATCATTACTTCGGAATTCGTGTAAATTTATATGATTGACTTTTAGGAAATTTCAAAAGCTGGAGATTTTGCTCCTGCAAGAACATTCTACTTATTTGGTGTAGATCTTACTCAAGTATCAAGGCTTGTTTTGGAGAAGTCTTATCAGGTGAGTTATGGAAATTTTAAAGCAGTACGTGTACAGGTATACGCGTATACCTCAACACAAGTATACAAGAGTCTGGTAGCTCTGCTGTTCTAAATCAAGCAATTTCACACCACAATAACCAATAAAGCCAACTGTTACTAACTTATGTGGTAAAAAACTTATGTGTTTATTTACTGTCATAGTTTTCAACTTCTCCAGTACCTCCAAATTATCTTGTAGGAAAACATTTTGTGTCTACCTAGGAGGCCCGTTAATCGCTAACAATATTAATTACTCTGGTTAAATCATATAAGTTTTAAATGTAAAAGCCTGAAAGAAGCTTGAAATTAGAGCTCCGTGAAACTGTTGTAAGGTAAATTTCACTGGTTATGTCAAAGCTGTTAAACGCTTATATGACGATGGTTTCTTTCAAGGAATATAGTTTACTAACCTTTTAATTCTACACCAGTATCTGCTAAAAATATCTTTGTAGCGCTTTGTTCTGGCGTATAGCTTCCCATTGCTATGTATGGTGATGAAAGATTTAAGGTAGTGGTCTGGTGCCTTTCTGTCTTCTACCGATCACAGGCCATTGGTAATATGCTGTCGAGAAGAGAATTGGAAGTAGCTGAAAACAAGTCAGTATTTCTTAGTGATTGTAATCAAGTACTGTCCTATTTGTTACCGTTTTAATTTTATTCGAACAAGTCCTTAACCCATAGGGGTAAAGAAGTTTTGAAATTCAGCAAGCTCCTTCTATGCATTGAGAATGTGTAAATTAAGAATGTGTTCGCCTTACAAGTGCTAGCGCTAGGTAGCTTGAGTGCACGCCATAAGAGACTAAATGACATTTTCTTTCAGTTTACCCATGTAAATCTTGAGCACAAATAGTAAATATTTATGCATCGTCGAGATGGAACTGAACGGACAAAGGGCGTAAGGAAAGTAAAGGATGAAGATGCTTGGCTTGATAAAGGCAAGGTGGAATTTGAGTAAGGATGTAGAGCTTGTGAATATTCCTAGAGACACAGAGAGATGAAAAAAGGTAGGACAGGGACCCAAAGACAATCCATGAACGCCTACGGCATAATATACTACGGTACATTAAGACGGGTGACATGAAGTATAACGATTGTGTAAATCTTCGCTCAGTCTTTACAGTCAATGAATTGTGTTTTGGCCTTAGGAGAATTCTGGAGAAAAATGAGAAAATTGATGCCCTTTTGGCGACTATCGAATCTTCGGAAGAAAATGCAGAAGTCACTCAAGAGATCGAAGAACTGATCACACCTGCGGAAAAAGACCAGCTCGAGAAATTGAAAATAGATTTGACAAGGTATGAGCTAATGACATGTAGTGACGATTTCTAAGGGTTATTGATATCGTAAAATGCACTGCCACACGATTCTGGTTACTTAGTGTTTGAAACACATAGAAAATTGAAGGGTTTTCGTATTTATTCGAGGAAAATTTTTGTCTAGAATTCAAATAATATGCTATGTTTATTTTTGAAGAATACTCCAAAGCTCTCAAGATTTGCAGCTGCTTCTTGAGGCTTCTTAGGATTCTGTAGAAATTTTATCTTACTTAAGACTCTCTTTTGTATTTTCAATCAGATTCCTTTAAGCCTCATTTTCAGAAGTGGGCGTCAATACAGTGAAAGAGGATAGTCTTCCATATTTCTCATTCTAATTAAGCTAGACATAAGAGTTTCTTGTTATCAGGTGATAATCGCTGCGGTGCATACTCGGTTAGAATTAACTGCTCTTACATTTCATCTCTTTCTACATTCCCTTGAACTACAGGATTGAGCATGGTGAAATTCAAGTCGATGAAACTGTTTACATTCTACAGCAGTATTTATCATTCAATTAGGGCTATTTAAAGCTATGGGTTGTTACTTTTGTGGCAAAGAAATGTGTAACTAAGGCTTTTGTTTACTCAAC
This sequence comes from Chironex yamaguchii, assembly GCA_024741275.1. Classification (NCBI taxonomy): domain Eukaryota; kingdom Metazoa; phylum Cnidaria; class Cubozoa; order Chirodropida; family Chirodropidae; genus Chironex; species Chironex yamaguchii. Next base: position 1,225 of record JANTCA010088451.1, on the reverse strand, counting down.
CCCTTCTGGATAAGTTTGAAGTGATAAATTATACTAAACAAGATAGAACAATGCAAAAGAAAATTTGACTGAAATATATTTATCAAGGTATCCGTGTGCTACGTACTGGAAGAGATCTTTTGCTTTCTTTCTCGTTATATGGATATGCGATAAAAGTATGTGGATGACTCGAATACTGTGGATACTTGTTATGTGTTACAAATATAACTGGAGGTATGATGGAAGCCACAGACAAGCCATGCAATAAAATCAATCCACAACGGATATAAACAACGGCAGCATTCTAGAGGATTCCTACTAATACTTTACATGAGGACGTAATAAACAATTCTTTGCCAAGGTATGACAAACCTGAAAGGCCAGAGTCCTTCAGATGAAGATTCTCCGTCGTGCACATCAGAGTTGAAGTTAAGCATAACAACGTGCTTGGGTTTTGAATTGCGACTTAAAACATTCTCAGTTGTACTGATAATGACACAGTGTGTGCTGATTGGAAGTCAAAGCATCCAAAAAGGAAATGCAAGGAACTGAATGATAATGTGAAGTTCAAAGCATGTTTTCTTCGCAGTTAATTGACGAGTAACTTTTTGTCTTTGAATTGACGTCTTCTTTTTTAATCAGGATGTAATATTGTTGTGTAGGTGCATAGTAAAATAATGGCGAGGTCTATTGGAAAGTATATTCTTTAGTGTGAAGCCATGGAAGATACCAGCATACCTAAACTGTTCTTGTAGTTTCGGCGATGAATAAAATTATAAACTGTTCAAAGCTGGCCTTTTTATGTTTATTATTTACCTTAACTTCTTGTATCGTGGAGAACTAACGCCCTGTGAACTCCGCTGTGAACACTGTGGATCAAACCAGATTGAGACGGATTTGCGTAAAGTGGACCATGCATGACCGTGTCATGCGCTGCAATGCCAGGAAGAACACTTTATGACTATCCTTTCATAGCGATCACGTTTACTATCTGCTTACTACTACTTGTTTTCACATACCTTTCCATGTTAATTTTTCTACCTTAGCTTTGAACTACTAGATAACGAAATTGTACCAATGAAACTTTGCTTCACTATTTCTATGGAGCATTTAGACCCATCTTAGTAATGCTCTTAGACGTTAACGTATGTGGGTCGTAAATTGGTTGTACAGTCTTTTTGTGGTACAAAACTTGAAAATCGCCTTGAAAATTTGCGACATTGCGCTAAAATCATACTTAAAAGCT
>JANTCA010088429.1:0-13930 GCA_024741275.1 Chironex yamaguchii | reverse complement strand
CCAGCCTTGACACACTGTGCCGGAACATGGGCCGTAACAATTGCAGAAGAAAACAAATTAAGAACAACGTATTGAGGGTATTAATGTTTGTGTGAATACGTCTTAAAAGAAGAACTCAAAATTAACTAACGACACTACGGAAATAGTCAAATTATGTAACAATGGTAACCAAAAAGAGAGACAAAATGCATACCTGTCTGATACCAGATCTAGACCACCGGGTGGATGAGGATAATCCATTAGAGGAAGAACTTGAACGAGGACAGGCACATCTGCCGGATTGTTTAATACTAATTCCTGTAGGGAATAATTCCCCGTGTGTGTAGGGGGAAAATAAATTGACTGTTCTACTACCGAGGGCCATGTTAACGAGGCTTGAACAGGGATGCTGTAGCTTTTTATAATTTCAGAATTTAATATTATTGAGCTATTTATCCTAAAAAAAAACATAGAAAGAGGCGATAAATGCAAAAATTTGCCGCAAAATGGGCTTCAAAGTAAGAGATCGGAAGGAATGAGGGAACGGGAAGGAGTGAGGGAACGGGAAGGAGTGAGGGAACGGGAAGGAGTGAGGGAACGGGAAGGAGTGAGGGAAAGGGAAAGAGTAACGGAATGTAAAGGAGGGAGGGAACGGGAAGGAGTACGGAAACACGAAAGAGTAACGTGACGTAAAGGAGTCAGGGAATGGAGATGAGTGAGGGAACGGGAAAGTGTAAAGGAACACGGAAACGTAAAGGAGTAAGGGTACAAGAAGGCGCGAAAGAGTTGAATCAGAGCTGACGGTAGCACATAACGAGCAAAATGAGAGAAATGACAAGAAGGCAGCAAGATGACTCAAGATAACTGGAAACGTGGGCCACGAAAAGAAAGGTGACAGGAGAATGACCACAGCGGTTGTCAACAGCATAGGACATAGACAAAGGAAACACTAACAGAAACCTTTTTTACCTAGTCTCTTGGCTTTCCTTGAGAGCTTCCCATTTCTTTTTTATTTTTTCTAATAGTCGGAGGTCTAGCTCCCATGTGTCTGTAGGTAATACTAGACTATTCATCCATTCCAGACAATCTACGAGAAAGAGGAGGTAGTAAAGGTTAACTACATGAAGAAAGGAAGAACAAAAACAATGGAGTCATCTATACCCGGTATTAGCTCCAAAAACAAAAAATAAATACCAAACAAACGGGAAACAAAAAAGAAATTACGTTTGCAATTAAGTTACACAGTTGAACAAAAGCCAGCAAACAATCAACAGTCAATGCTAAAAAAAAAAGTTATAGAAGACATCTTTGTCTTTTCATCTTTCGATGTAGCTTCAAATTTCTCTTTCTGATTCCTCAACACGCTACCACAATTCCATCTTCATAGACGACGTACATTTATCCATGCATTCTTTTATTTATTCATCCATTCATTATTTCATTCATTAATTCATTCATTAATTCATTCATTAATTCATTCTTTCATTCATTTATTCATTCTCTCATTCATTCTTTCCTTCATTCTTTCATTCATTTGTTCATACTTTTATTCATTTATTCATTCGTTCATTCATTTATTGATTGATTCTTTTATTCATTTATTCATTCTTTTATTCATTTATTCATTCTTTTATTCATTTATTCATTCATTTATTCATTCATTTATTCAGGTTCTTTGTTCGGTCTTCTGTGAGTGTCCATTATGCTGCCTCGCACGTCATCGCTGACAGTATGACTGTGTCCTTGGTTCTACTTTCACCACGAAAAAGATGGCCATACAAACACAATTTTTTACCTTGCTATGCGATTCAACAGACAAGCTGCCGTGGAAGAATGTACGTGGTTGGTATGACGGATTATTACAATAATTAGATATAGATGTTTGTGAAAACGTGTTACTGAAACTAAGAATACCCACCTGTATCACTCTTGCACAAACAAAGGTAACATTCCAAGTCTGATCCTAGGGTTGGGTCAAATTGAATCCATCCAACCTAATGAAAAACAAGGATACCTAGGATTAGACGACAGTGCATGTTTTCAGATGATGCTGCAAAGCAGCCTAATCCAATCAACATCAGATTTCCTTTTGGTTAGAACTGGTTAGGGTTGGTTAGAACTGGTTAGGGTTGGTTAGAATTGGTTAGAATTGTTTAGAACTGGTTAGGGTTGGTTAGAACTGGTTAATGTTGGTTAGAATTGGTTAGTGCACTATACCTCACACTGTTAGCCACAGTTATGTTGAACACAGCATAACTAATGCTGAAAGCAACATAATCAATGTTGGAAGAATCATAATACATAGTTTGATGAAGCATTTTCTGGGCTGGAAGCAGTAAACTTAACGAAGCACATCGCATTGTCAGCATTGGGTGCAGCATAATATAGATTAATATATAGCGAATTATCAAAGCATTAAAACAGCGTAATGTAACAAAGATTGGGAATAGCATGATCAACGCTGGAAGTAGTACAATGAAGATTAGAAGCAAAATATGGCAGGTTGGAAGTGGTATACTAAAGATTAGAAGCCAAATATGGTAGATTGGAAGCAGCCTAATGAAGATCAGACGCCATATAAGGTAGGTTGGAAGCAGTATATTGAAGATTAGACGCCAAATAAGGTAGACTGGAAGCAGTATTATGAAGATTGGAAGTCAAATAAGGTAGGTTGGAAGCAGTATACTGAAAGTTAGAAGTGTGGTGTTTTTAGCTACACTTGCAAGCTAGGTGCTGCGTGCTGTCGGATGGGTATTTCAACAAAAGGTGTCTGTTGGTGATGACATTAAAGTAGGCCGCATCATAGTGGTTTAAAATGCCAAGTGTCGGATTTTGTTGACCTAAATACCGCAAACGCAAAGTAGAACGTATCTTGTCTATTTTGTAGTACAATAAGTAAAAACACAACTACGTAACACCTTACCTTTGTCTTAGTATTTGGATATAATGTTGGTACTCCTTCACTTGGCCAAGAAAATACAAATCGTGAATCGGGAGGATGTAATTTAAGCTCTGTTAACTGTATTGCATGGGAAAAAGAACTTTCCAAACTAAGAGCAAAACTCTTAGACTGACCCTAAATATTAACAAATCGATAAGAGAAAAAATAGTCATTTCCACAATACAACAATTGCATGAGAGTCAACAAAATGTTGCTTAGGGCTATGTTATCTGGTCCCGTTGTATCCAGAGTCATAATATCCAGTTCTTTGCTATCTAATCCTGCACTAACCAGAGGTATGCTATCCAGTTTCGTGCTATCCCATCCTCTGATACCTACAACTCTTTCATCCAGCCATACACCATTTAGTTCTGCGCTCACAAGGGCAATGCTATCCAGTCCTGTGCTACCCTGTCCTTTGCTATCTGTCCCGTGCTACCCTATCCTGTGCCCTTCGTTTATAGGCTAACCAGCCCTGTGCTTTTCATTTCTGCCCTATCCAGTCCCATGCTCTTCTCTCCTGCGCTATCCAGCCCTGTGCTCTTCGTTCGTGCGCCATCCATTCCTTTGCTTTTCATTTCTGCCCTATTCAGTCCCATGCTCTTCTCTCCTGCGCTATCCAGCCCTGTGCTCTTCGTTCGTGCGCTATCCATTCCTTTGCTTTTCATTCCTGCGCTCGCCAGTTGGGCGCTCTTCATCCCTGCGATATCCAGTCCAGCGCTCTTCGTTACTGTGCTATCCTGCCCAATGCTACAAGTCCTATGTTAGGCAGTCGTTTAGTTTATACCCTTTTCACAAGTACACACATTCAAAGGCCCTTCCGTCGACACTGACTTCGTTCCGCCTACGTCCTTTTCACATGATCATGGTCATTTGCTCCGTTTCCTCCTTTATAACGCTGAGCACGATCGAGTTATACAGCTACCTGGCTTTCAAAATGGCTCGGTAATTATGGCTTAAAAGGCTAGAAACATTTTCACAGTGAATACCCCATTTTTAATGGCATGTCGCACAGAAGATGCAGACTTGGCCTTAAAGATATTATTAGTCTGATTCGTAGAACATATCTCTTATCGTGGAAATAAATGTAGCCAGAAATAATAATTCAACTTCTTTCTATTTTCTTTTCAATGTCTTGTTCAGCAATTTGTGCTCAAATAGGGATCAAACTTTCTATCCCTAACATTGTTACAATTTAAAAGTTGTAAGAAAATTACCAGACTGCCAATCTCCTCATCAGCATGACAACTATGTTTTTCATGACGGGGTGCTACTTCTTTGTCGCCCCCCCTCTCCCTGATAAAAAGAGCCAGGTCGTCGCCGGTCTACACCTCTAAAAATACTCTACATTATCACATTCTAAAGTCTTAATCCAGCCTACACAAATGCTTCTAAGTCACGATCACAAACCAACTAGATAAGTTCAAGAGAGACGAAAAATAACTATACTAACCATTCACACACTTTAACTGACTATTCACTTTCATTGCTATTTGAAACAAGCTACAATACGCTGGTGGGGGTGTGGGGGGGGGGCTTGGCGGGGTGCTTATGTCCATGGTCCCGGATGCACTCGTTGACGTTAAGCGGACCGAGGACTTAAAACGCTGACGCTGTCTTAAGAGCAGTGTCAGTGAGATGAAACGGAACGGAACAAAACCCCATTTTGAAAAACGTACTTAACTCCGTCACGTCGACGAAACGGCGGTATAGAATTCATTGTGAAAAGGGGCATTACAGTCCTGTGGTACGCAGTGCTCTTTAGTTATGTCCAGACCAGGGCAGTCGAAATAAAATTTAGCTCTCAAGTGTTCGTTCGGGGCCCTGACCCTGAAGTGAATCTCACCTTGTAAGCTTTGTGCTATGACACTATGAATGTTCGTGCCAGGAATTCCCTTTGCACACTGATTGCATTAACTGACTTTCCATTAATGTCTTTTCCTTTGTCCTAAGGATCAATCAAGTTCTTGTTAAAGTAATTTAATCCCCTTTTGCCAGCTTCTGTCCAAATGATCACGCTTTGCCTGATGACATTACAATTTCAAAGGGTTAAGTGGGTTAAGACCCGACGGGATAAGTGCTCACCCAGACCTCGACCCGACGGGATAAGTGCTCACCCAGACCTCGACCCGACGGGGTAAGTGCTCACCCAGACCTCGACCCGACGGGGTAAGTGCTCACCCAGACCCCGACACCGAAAAATTGCCTACCAGACCGAACAGCTACAGCTGTCCATCAAAAGGTTCTGAGGTATAAAGCAGTAATAAGTTAGAATGCAATTTGTTTTCCACTTTACAATGAGATAAAGAGAAAATGCAGTTTAAAAACGTACCGGAAAACTTTGCTCAAAATTAATTCTTCTAGGTCGTGAAATTAAACTTCCTACGACGGTTTTTAAATTTACAGGAATTCGTATCTCCTGGAAAAGAAAAAAGGCAAACACCACACGTCAATGGTATGACATTAACATGAACTTAAAACTGAGAGTAACACGAGATAAAGACCCATCACCAGCTGGCAAGCGTAATGTCTTTCAAGCAGCTATGACCAAGAATAACCACACTTTGCAGTGAGGGCAGTGACATGCTACAGAATTACAATGAGCTGTTCTAAGCGCCCCGGGTGCTTATTCCAGAATTACAGTAAGTGTCTATCGGACACGATTAAGGGACAAATCCTAATGGTCACAACTTTAGCACCACGAAGCCAAGACAACCAAAACTCATAACAAAAAGCAATTTAATGTGACCATAACAAGCCAACACTCAAACAGGCCATCAAATACAAGGCTGTTGGAAGGAATAATGGCAACAACAGGTCATTATGGCACGAACGTAAGAGCTAAAAATTATCACAAGCAAAAGATTCAAAGAATTACAGAACATGCAGGAAGGAAAAAAGGAAGGAAAAAAGCTACCACACCAATAAGATAACAGGATAACGCCGCAACAAGCGAAGGGTGAGGATAACGGAAATCTTACACCCCATTAGGTCAACAGGTCAATGGGTCAATATGTTAGCAGGACAATAGACCGTTAACATGTTAACTGTGGGAAAATCAACTTAAAAATTTCAAGTCAATGGTCCAAAAAGTCAGCTTGGTCCTTATATGCAGGATCAAGTTCAATATACCTTAAAAGGCTAAGTACATTTGGTTAACAACGTGTCACTAACCTTAAGTAGGAAGTCCGAAGATAGAGGTATTAAAGTAATGCCTAGTGATGTCCAATTCGAAATAAATAATTCAAAAAAAAGACAGAACACTAGCACATGACTATGACAAAATGATTGAACTGTCAACAAGAACGACAAGAAGACAAAACTATTCGTTTCTATATACCTCGAAAATACTTTTTAATCGAACTTCCCCTGTAAAAGTGCCCTCTGCAGGTGGAGCGGTGACATCAACTGCAAAACTGGCGACGTCGTTTGGTCTAAGGGTTATCTGCATGAAGAAGGCGGAAGAGAACAACAATAAATCAGAACCACTCAGAAAGCATTTCAAACCAACTGGCTAAAGAGGATAGCGCGAATCTTCTAGCCAAGACGTATCTCCAACTACGGCCTCCTTGAACAGTGTTGAACTGAGAGCATGGAGACACTGATCACTAGAAGGAGATTGAGATGGATTGGTCACGTCTTGAGGATGACGCCTGACTCTGTCCCAAGAGTCGCGCTACACTGGACACCTGAGAGGAAGAGGAAGCGAGGGAGACCGAAGCAGAGGTGGCGATGAACGGTAGAGGGGGAAATGGAAGACTGGGGCCATTCCTGGGCATCACTCAAGAGGCTAGCCGGCAACAGGGACCAGTGGAGGATCTTCGCTGCTGCCCTTCACGCCAACGGGAGTAGAGGGTAGTGAGAAGACTCAGAAAGCGATAACCTTCGCCAAGCCAATGGAATCATCGAGGATTTCCTGTCTTCTGAATACTCTACATGAGCTGTACTTATGGGCGTCATGGTAATGTAGATTGTCCTACGAGGACTTCCTCGCTAGTTGTGGTTTTATGATGGTATCATTGCCAAAAATTTCAACATGATCCAGAATCCAGCCGGCTATCCAGATCTCGTCCAAAAGCTAATGGGTTCTTTGATGGACCAATACACACCTCTGGAAAAAAGTCTAAGAAAATTCGATCGCATCTTCTTGCGCAAATGTGACAAAAAACAAAACAGTTGCGAGAACAATATCTCCTTGGTGGAGGTAATAAAACAACGCAGTGGAAATAGCCTATTTCGTATTTGACATTTTTGAGGCACACATATTCCATGTCCACCGCAGATTCCACCATGGTGGTAAAGAGACGAAAATGAAACATTACAGCTAACAGTACGGTCTTTATGTGGCACTTTTCCAGTGTTTACTTTTCTAACCTCATTTTAACTGGCGCTATTCAATATAGTTACCAATTAACGACAAATCCACATTTTTCAGAACATATATTAGCAGAGTCATAGCCAGTTTCAGCAGTAACACAAGGACTACCTTAAGAAAAGCTGATATTTCCATTTTGTGACCTAATGCCTTAATAACACTTTTTACAAATAATAGGGTCTCTCAATTCATTAACACAACCTTATACAAAAGTCTCCTGTTTTAAATGCTAAAGTATGATATCAAGGAAAAAACTGGTTAAAATAACGGCCGACAAGTCTGGGGTAAAAGAATGTACGACTAAGAAATAACAAAAAAGCCATCAAAAATAAATGGCTATCAAGGCAGGTCTGAAATCAGCTTAAGGTTACCTATACCATTGACTCTAATCAAATCTGCAGGATACGAAAACAATGTAAACACTGGTTTTAAAATGGAGTCACAGGGAACAGTTTCAAAGCAAGAAGGTCACCGTCGCCTAGGACACGGACATCTATGATGTATATTCTGCCATTCAAATTAATTATTACTCCCTTGCAAATTAATCTGAAAAACTCACGTGATTTTGATCCGATGTTTTGTTGTTTTGTGTGGCATTATTTTTATCTTGGACCCATTTACTTCTTTTGTTCGTCCTTGCCTTTTTGTTATGTTTTACATCAACTAAGCGCAATCTGACAAATTCGGCGTTAACATTACATGAATACTCTCGTATTGATATCTACAATAGCAAAAGAAACGAATAAAATTGTTAAGGTGACGGAGTTCTACGGTGATGTATTTTGATCCGATGTTTTGTTGTTTTGTGTGGCATCATTTTTATCTTGGACCCATTTACTTCTTTTGTTCGTCCTTGGCTTTTTGTTATGTTTTACATAAACTAAACGCAATCTGACAAATTCGGCGTTAACATTACATGAATACTCTCGTATTGATATCTACAATAGCAAAAGAAACGAATGAAATTGTTAAGGTGACGGAGTTCTACAGTGATATATTATGACTTGGCTTTTTTTCACTTAACAAACAGTTGTTATCTATGAGTATTAAGCATATGAAAAGCATATTAGGGAAAACAGCTAGCAAGAGAGGAGGGGAAGCAACAGTAGAAGCAGGAGGAGTCTCAACAAAACGGCGAGGACATAAAATAGAGATTGGGATGGATAGAAGACATTATAGATCATGACATGCACAGTGACATCTTTACCAAACGGACTTGGCAATGCTGACTTTGATAACTGTAATAGATGGCCCGGCAAAAAGCAGTAAAGAGGCCAAGAAGATGGACTAAAGGATACCGGAAAACGGCTTACCTCAATTGGATTGTTGTTTACTATTTTAAAGTGTAGGCTTCTATTTTCACCAACACCAATTGTTCCATAGTTTAAAACCGGTTCCTCGACTCCATCAACAGAATACTATCGAAAAATAAAAAATATTTTAAATACGTATTACAGAAATACGATTTTGATTCAAATTAACATAAAAATGTTTTCTGCATTATTGTATTCTGAAAAAAGCTCAATCAATAATTGACATAAAGCGCTGTAAATTAATCTTAAATAAGAGAAATCTAAACGTAAAAAAAATAACCACTATCTCTTTCTGTTTATGTGAAGTAAATAGTATCGACTATGCTGATGGTAGAATTAATAAGTATAATCAAAATAAAATGAAAGAAAACAAAGTAAAGAAAATGGAATGGATGCGTAACAAGAAGGAGCAAAACAGTATAAGATAAAAAAGTGGTGAGTGGGTGTAGCTTCAAATTAATCAGAAAAAAACCCAAATGAGTTCCTTGCAAACAATCTCAGTCTCCTTCCATCTACAATGTCTGCCTTATGTTAGAGTCGATGACTAGCATAGTTTAATATTTTCTCTTGCACCGTTAGACGTATACCGAAACAGATGTCGTAAGAGGAAACTGGTCTGTCAAAACAATTTCAACAGCTGCACCAACGTTTCAAATTCTACAAGTCAAACTGTTCACACTGCCAAAATCACCCAGACGAATGCTGTCGTGATGATATATCAGGGGGTTTATACATTTCTGTAGATCTATTGAGCAACGTCTGTAGCAGATTGAGCTAAAGCAATTAACATGTGTTAGATTTGCAGCAAAATAAAACAGTTAGCCTCATACACATAGTTGACTAGTAACTACATTAGCTGCAACCTTTAGTCCCTTATTTTACTAAACGTAATAAAAATAAGATTGGGCATAAAACTCAAATGAGCAAAACGAAAGGTAGTGATGAGTAGGCAAACATGTTTTTGATATACATTGCTTTAAATATACGGATTAAAAAACGACTTACATTCATTCTGCCATTGTAACTATGAAGAGGAATTGTGAAAATGGAGGCATTGGTGTACAGACGAAGTGTTGTCGATAGAGATAAATTTGAGTCATTGGCTCCAAATTTCAGAGATAATGGCGAAATTAATTTTTGTGGACGAATTACTGCTGGGCTGGAAAAGTTAGAAATCTGAAACAAAAACAGCAGGGAAATACAGTTAACACAAAATAAGAATAGCAATATGTACAACGTATACAGAGCGTTAGTTTACAAAATCTATTAGCAAAACAAAGTAACAACAACGTAAACAAAACAGCAGATAATTATTATTGTTGGCAAAAAACTTTATAACAGCGACATAAAACGGGCAGAATATTAATACTGTAAATAAAGTATAATAGCAACAATATAAACAAAGCCGTAGCAACAATATAAACAAAGCAGTAACATCAATATAAACAAAGCAGTAGCAACAATATAAACAAAGCAGTAGATTATAAATTTTGTAAATAAAACAGTAATAACAAAGTAACCAAAGCAGTAGATTATAAACATTATAAATAAAACATAATAACAACAACGTAAACTCACCAGTGGATTAATAAATCGATCTTGGTAGATTACCTATTTTTACTTAACATCCTTTATTCTCAGCGTATTTTCCATTCATATTAACACTACGTTCAAACAAACGTGATTCACATATGCTCTGTGAACACTAAATTATACCAGATACAGTATCAAATAACTACAACTATCCTTTAACTGTGTCCTTTCGAGCGGTTAAACACAGCAAAGGCAGTAGTTTCCAACTAATGAGACACTTGTTAAAAATGCATGGTCAGGTTCTCCAACATATATCACCCAGTCTACACCTAAGCGGAACCTGTACATACAAGGATATATATACCTCAGTTGTATCAAAGTTAGGAACTTAGAAGTATGAAGACAGACAAAAATTGCACGAGTGTTGCTCAAGTTTACAGACAAGAAACGTTCAATCAATTGCGTTTGAGCTAATTTTGTCTGAAAAAAACTGAAGTAATTCAGTGGTGTGATCCAATTCAAAATTAACATGGTCGATTTCAGCACAATAACATTTGTCCTTTACCCTTTCCCACATGTTTACAAGCCAATGACATTTCCTGTGACGTTCGCGTCCTAAAAATACCAGCATCCCACCCACTTTGATTCATCGAGCCTCTTCAGTCCCCTCAATAAGCAGACACAGACATGAGTACAGTAAACAAACTGAAAAATGACTTACAGAAAATAAGTTATCCACATCCTTTGGTAAACTTGCATTATATATAATTAGAGGGAATGAGAAAGTATTCGTTATAGTCAACGGTTGCACCACAGGAGACTTAACGGCATCCGGTGCATAGAACGCTGTTTTCCCCACGGAGTATGCCAGAGTTCTAGCAAAATATAAGAAAAACATGTTAAAATAACATTAAATATGTGTACTGTCGATGCTTAAGACTAAGGCAGCGGAGTTGTCAACTGTGATTACTGTTATTCATTTTACGATACAGATGCAGGTTGATTAGTGGCTAACGCTGGCTGATGCAATCTTAAATTTTAAAGATTAACTGTACGGACTTGTGGTCAAATCCCCTAAGTGAAGTGTCTTTACAAGTTCTCCTTTCGTCTAAAGACACCTAGCCACAAGTCAGAGCAACACTAACACTTGTATTTTAGGTATTCTTAGTGCAGGTTCGAGCCAATACTAATTCGCAAACAATAGTACGGCTTGATCTAAATGAGGTCAATCATAAGTCACGAAAAACTTCTCACATGTTCCTTTATAAACTTGAGTTAGATCTTAGAATATAATTTAATTATCATGACAGCGAGACTATTTACGCTCATGCGGTACCAGCTACACTCATCTAATTATCACTAATTAGCTGACGCTAACGAGCCAATCAAACATTACACAACAGCACTTTATTGATAGTTGTAAATGTGACGCAGGCGACACACAAATGACACAAAAATTGTCAAAATTTCATTGTTAAAATATATCTGACAAAGTTTTAAACCAGTTGCTGTACTCCTTTGGTTTTTCGTACGCCCTGTAATATTGCTTTCATGACTTTCTCGACAACAGGTAAGCCGGTTTTCCGGTAATAATCCGACAAGCATTCATGTTGTCGCCTAGTTTATGCAACAGGCCCATTTAAAACTCCGTGACGCTTATCAGTCATATTCACCCTAGACACCTCTTAAGTGTTGAGGAGTTTCAATAGTACCTCGATAATCTGTCAGAAGCACTGGGCAAGAAAGAATCACCCCGTAGCGTGAGATACATCCCCGGAAACAAAACTGAGATTCGAACTCGCTACCTATAGCATTTGGTGTGCCACTATGCTGCCTACTACATGATCGATTTAAGACTAAGATGCATCTCTGTACTTCCCTCTTCACTTCTGTTCATTTCTGAATACTCTTCATTTCTGTTAGACTACGATACGATATCCAAGCCCGTCAGAGAGGAAAAAATTTTCTTTCCGGGACGACAAAACTGAGATTCAAACGCATATCTGTACCTTCCAAAAGAATAATCTTCACGTCTGATAGACTACAATACGATATGCGCACCCCCTAGAGCGACAAAAATGTTCTTCCTGGGTCCGCAAAATTGAAATTCGAACTCGCGACCTGCAGTACCGAAGGATGTGAACCGAACTTCTATGCCCCTTAACAAAACTCTTACTCATGTCCTACATATCTCCAGACTCTACAACACACAGCACAGCCCCCTCCCCCCAAAAAACCCCTATAAGGTACCGCTCTACGGCCGTCAATAACAGTCCCTTTGAACAATTCATCATTGTTCCCTTGTTAGTCAAGATTGTCATGAAAACAAGCTGGGGTCCACAAGCTTAACTCCCGGTCGGTATTATTGTTTCTTCAATTGAAAAAATAACGATTAAAACTATGCCTGTTTCTTTCAACAAAGATGTGCAGGTACCAGTCATCAAAGAATGCTTCGAAGCACCTGTTTGTACCACAAAGCCACAAATATGAACGTATATTAACAAAACATACCCTTGAAGAACCTGAGCACTATATGCTATTTCAAGCTTTTTATTGCCTTTTGCGCCATATGTAACTGTGACCCTTCCAGTATGTTGTCTTCTAGATGTCGTATGTAAGGCTGTTCAACACAGACGAAAAGTAATTCAATTAACAGGCGAATCTACTGATTTGCAGATGATGACGCCAATGGCTGAAAACATTATCAAAGTCCATTAAAGGAGCAACACTCGGACCGAGACTTCAACGCAACGCTGTACTATGCAAGCTATAGTGTTAATGTGTAAATGATCGACTTGTAATACATTATTTCAACCATAAATTTAATTTACGCATTACATATATTCGACGAATGTAAAAATCGACGTTTGATCTCAGTCGCATCAAAGTCGCATAGTGCGACATGGTACGTCGAATAAAATAAAATTATTCGACTATAATTCATCACATGCAGATAACTTAAAGCAAACGTCGAATTTTACATGTATTTAATTAGCTAATTGTATTCGACACATGTAAAAAACGACATATGATCTAGGCCTTAGACTTTGTCAATTCCAAAATACCAAAAATTCTTTATTCAGCTAACACGTTGCTGTAAGCCCATGCATTCAAATTAGCGTACATCCCTACATTACGTACTTATTGTACCAAATGTCTAAAACACATGCATTTATTATAAGACGTTCTTCTTTGCAATCAGATATGGTTATTCTACATCTTCACATACACTACCAGTTTCTCTAAGTTCCTTAAACAATACTGTCATCATCGATTGGCTGTTAATGAGCACGTGGTACACAATCGGTCCATTTCCTAAGCGCCTATGTCAGCGTACATTCCCAAGAACGCTGTTTCCTGTAGAATGTCGCGAATTGCGTAAATCAGACCCGAATGTTCCGTTGCCATATAACCACACGATCAAATAATAGCACACCCAGTTTTATAAATCAGCACAAAACATGCTTACTAGTGACAATACGATACTGATATTAGGGGTAGAGGGTGAGCGGTAGTGACCGATAAGGAAGGGCTATGTGATTTCTTTCCCGTCAATACCGAAACACCCGTGATACGAATAGTGTTACTAAAATTCGCATAACATTTGTCCTAAATACATCGCATCAAGTGAACACTTATATACTGACAAAGGGGGGCAGATAAAAGCAACAAGAGAATACAATACTGTAAAAATGTCCAAAATCAGAGGCATCGTATCGCGTGAACACTTATATTGACAAGAGGGGGGGGGGGCAGATAAAAGCAACAAGAGAATACAAAACTGTAAAA
>JANTCA010088418.1:0-11594 GCA_024741275.1 Chironex yamaguchii | reverse complement strand
ATGCTCATCAACAAGAACACCCAGAAATTTAACATAATTTGTCCTTCTGATAGATTTATTGCCAATTTTGAGGTTTATCAAGTCTGGCGATTTCTTTCTAGGTGAATAGAAGAGTACAAAATACTTTTGTTGCAATCCAGCCACGATTTAAGTCTCTTGCGTTCCTTGAGTATTTACTATCTTGACAAGTTTGGTGGGATCATCAGATTCAAAGTAGATCACCAGCTATCACCAGCAAATACATAAAAAGATAGAAGCTTTGATGAATTTGATAAGTCATTGATGTAGATAAGGAATAGCAAAGGACCAAGGACAGATCCATGAGGAACACCATATGTCATATTACATGTAGCAGAGAACTGTCCATTTACTGAAACATATTGCTTGCGGTCATACAAATATGACTGGAATCAATTTAGCGCAATTTCCTCTAATCCCAAAGTATTCCATTTTATGTAGAAGGATGTCATGGTTAACAGTATCAAAGGCGTTTTGAAGATCAATAAATACACTACAGCCAAATCTACCATTGTCCAATGAAGATTTAATATTCTCAGTTAGGCTAACTAATGCATGCTCAGTTGAGTGACTATTACGAAATCCAAATTGCATGTTGAACAACAGCTGGTGTACACCAAGAAATCTATAGAGACTAGAGACATTACTTTTTCAAAGATTTTACTGAAAACAGAAAGTAAAGAAATTAGTCTATAATTTGACAGTATGGTAGGTGAGCCTTTCTTGCATACTGGGATTACCTTCGCTATTTTAAACTTGTCTGGGAAAGTACCTGTTCTGAAAGATTCATCGATTAAGGACGAGAGATAAAACGAAATTTGAGGGTTAAGTAACTTCAATAACTTAATTGGGATATTTTGGGACCACAGTATTCACCATTCTTTAGAGACTGAATGATAGATGCCACTTCATCAGAGGTGCATGAAAAAAATAAGGAAAGAAGCTGAATTAGGATTGGATAACTAAGATAATGAAGACTTGCTAGTTCTTGAATCTTTTTTGCAGTCATTTGCAGCATTGGTAAAGAAATCGTTAAATTTATTGGCTATTACACTTGGATCCTTTCTTTGTAAGCCATTTTTGTCTTCTAAATATGAGATTGCATTAGGATTGCTGGACTTAAGGCTGACAATACTCTTATTACCTTTCTATAGCATTTTCATGTTGTTCTTGTTTCCATCAAAATATTGATTATAACAACTTTCCTTACTTACTATCAGTTCATTTACAACACGATTGCGAAACTGTTGGAATGTCTTCGAGACTGCAACAAAATTTGTGCACTTAAACTGCTGAAAGAGACTGTTTCTAATTCTCATCATTTTTTTGATTGTGGAGATTAACCCATTGTTTACTTCTTAATTTCAAGTTTCTGTTAGATATTTTTTCTGTGGGCCATTCGTATTAATAAGAAAGTGAAGAC
Organism: Chironex yamaguchii; assembly: GCA_024741275.1. Taxonomy (NCBI): domain Eukaryota; kingdom Metazoa; phylum Cnidaria; class Cubozoa; order Chirodropida; family Chirodropidae; genus Chironex; species Chironex yamaguchii. Next base: position 10,153 of record JANTCA010088418.1, on the reverse strand, counting down.
TAAGTAGGAAGGTATCAAATGTCCCATTTAGATTACTAAGTTCATCAGTAAGAAAAGACGTACCCATTTCAGCATAGTCAGCAAGGAATTTTCCTGAATCAAATTGACTATAATCATAAACATAATTAGAAAAAGTTCTATAGTCAAGTGAACAGTCATTTATAATACAGAACTGAGGAAGATGATCTGAAATTAGAGATAGGATATTACCACTTTGAATTTTGGAACTTTACTTATAAAGATGCAATCAATAAGCATTGATGTTGTGCTGGTAATGCCTATAGGACTGTAGGTTGAAGATGCTGAGAGAACATCATATTAATAAAATCATATGAAGGTGTATGACTTTCACAATTTAACAAGTTAATATTAAAATCACCCATTACAAGGGCATGTTTGTTGTCATTTTCTACTATGGAGAGCTTTGAGTTGTAAACCTTATTATATTAGTACTAGCATGACGATATGCACAAGAGTGCAATACATTTTTGTTCCTTGAGTTTTCTAGTTCAGTCGAAATTGTTTAAAAGTCATCATTACTAAAAGAAAAGTCCTCTCTTTTGCTAGCAGAGAGATTAGATTTGACATAAATACCAACACCTCAAGCAGCACTATGGGAAGGAGTATGACAAAATCTGTATCCAGGAAGGTCCACATTAGTAGTTAATAGAACATCCTTTGAAAATTTAGACAGACCAATCACTTGCAAATCAATGTTAAGACTTGTCGAAAGGTCATGAAATTGATCATGATGGAAAGGAAGGCTACGATATTAATGTGAAGTACTGAGAAGTCCTTATGAGAGATTTGTAAACATGCAAGTTCTTCTATTGAGGAATATTGTGAGGTTAAATTAAGATTCAGATTGTCATCTATGTCATAGTCGGACAAACTTGGTAACTTACTTAACTTGGAGGTTATTTCAAAAGAAGGCAATAGATTAACAACAGAGGGAAGATTTATATTATTCATGGCAATTAAAGACTCATGAGATTCTAGAACAAAAGGAAAAATCTCTGAATGAATGCAACAGTACAAGAAAGACATGACCATGTTTTGATGAAGGGTTCAGTAGAAAGTGTAAGGTAAAGTGTAAATGGAGGGTTAAACAATGTAAGCCTAGACTGCTGCAAAGGTGCCATGATTTGTGACACGGGTCTTGCATTAAACTTTTTACACTGAAAGCAATGACGTAGTAAACTTTTGAAAAGACATCTTCCTCCAATAATCCAATATTTAAGTCTTAACCTATGCGAGAGTTTGTTCCCTACCACAATGATCATTCCGTTCATGGACATAATGGATTAACAATTGAGTAATGTGATTAGTGCATGGGAGGATTAAGGGATGCTGTTGACTATATCATAATGCTAATCCTCCCAGTCTCCCACCTACTCTGAACATCTGGAAACAAGCTAGACAACTTACTGTTGCCCTTAACCTACTTGCCTTGTTTAAGATCTGATATTTTGGACTTAAAAGTGCTCCCATTGAACTAACTTTACAATGCAAAGTTCTGCATAATTAATGTCTTAATAAGTTAAGGGACCCCGTTTACAGCTTGTTCCTCTGACCTATCCAGTTGGAAAATCTTAACGACCAAGCAATTCTTCTTCTTAGCACAGTCCAAGAACTGCAACCTTCTAGAATATCACCCTCCATAGGTCTCCTCTGTTTACCGAAGCATTATCTCTGTGTGACAAAATGCAGCTAGCTCCACAACTTACATTCTTTGACTTAACTTAAGGAATCTCCATTGAGACTTAACTATATTCATTTTCTGGCCACTCTCCGTTGTCAGATATAATAACTCAGGACCTAGCCACCAGGACCAATGCTCTATTAATCTTTCATCGTTGAGTTCTCTAGAGGCAACATCCACAGGATTAAGCTTTCCTAGGCAATGACTCCATTGCTCAATATCAGAAACACTTCTTATCACAGATGCATGGTTAGCCACATAAGTATGAGAACACTAGCTGTCATTTCTGATGTAATGCAAGAGAGTTCTGGAGTCAGTCTAGAACACAACCTTTGTAATCGCCATTTCTAATTCAGTAGAAATAATTTGACAAATTCTTGTTGCTAACACTGCTGCCTGCAGTTCAAGCCATGGACATTGTTCTTGACTTTCCCAATATGGAGCTACATTGGACAGATCTATCCTCTTAAACAAACCTTAGATATGCACATCCAACTTCAGATGCATCGGCAAAAAAATGCAGGGAACTTTCCTAGTGTCTCTAACTGTCTCATGCACCACCTTGGTACTTCAATACCAGAGTCTTATTGAGCTTGATTTCCAATTTTCCGAAGCTTGCTTCTCTTCTTCAGAAATATTATTATACTAACCTATTGTCTTTCGCACCAATTGAAACATTTCCTTTACCTCTGCTACAATTGCAATGTGCTTTTGTCTGAACCTCATGAGTACACAAGCAAGTTTTTCGTCAAATAAGGGCATTGCATAAGCTGGTTATTTAAAGATATTCCATCATACAGGGCTGCAGCATAAAAAACAACCTTTATTTTCCCATGATTTTGAGGATGAAATACAGTATGGTGCGGCAGATTTCCCTTGAGGACTAAAGCCTCTTTTCTTGTAAGCTTTCTGGCATACTTATCCTCAATCAACTTATTTATGAATGACTGATACTGTTCATGTAATGAACTATTCTTGAGCAGCTTCTTCTTTAATGACCTAAATCTTGCCTCTACCATTGGTTTATTCATCCAAGTGCAATTATCACTCCATAGGGCTCATTGGCTATCCCAACATGAGCTTCATCATGTATTTGTATTTGAGGAATATTTGCCACTATAATCATTGATACTTCTGCATACTCAACTTCTGGGAATGTGATGTCCCTAAGATGGGTGCATTGACCCAGATCAAGTGACTTTGGCTTCACCATGGAGATATTAAGTTTTTCGATGACTTTAACCTCTTTCACTCAAAAGCCCTTTCCTCCATAACACGACATTCGCTTGACAGTAACATTTACAACATTAACCTCAAGTGCCGATTCACCAGCTAATGTACAGACTGTTAAATCTGCCCTTTTATAGGACTTCAGTCCCACTCTGTTTGCCATGGACCCTGTCAGGAAGGAATCTTCTGGCTCAGTATCTAACAAGGCACATGCTGTGACAGCATTACCTTCTTTGCTATTTAAGAGTATTGGTACAACCTGTACTGATACCTTTGTTCCTCCAGTCCTACAATGCCCAAATGTTACTCCCACTAAGACTGTGGTTACTTCTGTTGCATCAGTGTTCTCTTTATCCTCTGTAGCTCCTGCAGTATTTACAGCTCTGAGAAGTCATTCTTTGCTTTATGCATCAAATTATGAGCACTGAATGCACATAGAATGAGCCTTGCATTGACTGGCATAATGACCCTCCCTTAAACAGTTCATGCAAACTCATTTCTGCTTGACAAATGAAATCTCTTTTTTATTTGGAGAGCCTGAAAAGATTGACATTTTTCTATGGTGTGTCCTTGCTTAAAAAAGACATAACTGACACTAAGAGCTCCATTTCATACACTAGAATAATGACCACGGGCCTTATCTGCCTTGCTGTTCCTTGAAATCTGAGCAGATAGTGTTGCTGTCTTAATAGATTCAGTGGAAATGTGCTTTATATTCTGTCTTGATGTGTTCTGGTTCCTAGTGGCCTCCCCTATGTGACCAAACACTGGATCATTGACGACCTTTAATCTCCTTTCAAGAAACTCTACAAGGCACTCAAACCGGGGTGTCCTACCCTTTTGGCATACTTTCTGTGCCTCCTCCCTCCACTTTGCCTGGTGACTGATTGGGAGTTTGTCCACAATTTTCTTCAGGCTCATCCTGTTAGCATCACAAGGAGAATATGCACTGAAGAAACAGCCAAGGTTACAATCATGTAACTATACATGAAATACGCTTTTCAATACGTGAAATCACCTTTCTGATATAATGTGGACAAATTCTAAATACATATAGGAATTAAAGATTTTATGTACAACCAAATATGGGATTCCAGATGTTGTAAGATGTAAGAAAATGCAGAAAAACAATCTCTGACTGTTTCAATTTTAAGTAAGGAACTATCTATTTGGTTTCTGTTTGCTCCCACATAAGGCCTATGCCTATACCTACAAATGTGATGTCATTTGAGTAACAATATAATATGACACAACACCACACACACAAGTTTATTAAAGTAGACAGGAAAAGAAGCTTATGTCTTAGAAAATCAACTAAATAAACATCTCCTTAATAAAAGTACAATTATGCATCAGCGGGATGAGATGGAAAGAAAGACTAATAAAAAGGTCTTCGAAATTCACGCAAAAAATATGAAACATTTTTCATCAGCTGACTGTTAATACTACAGCATACTCCACTGCAACAGAATAGGATATAAACAAATAAATAATTTACCTTGTTTGTCACAAATATGGCAAACAAAAGCTTATCTTTAATCTCTGTTAGTGACCAGCAATAATGCCCAAGTTTTTTTCTGTTATTAAATGGGCTCTTTTTTACTTCTTTAACTAGGGTTGGAAAGCTTTTCTTTATGAACCACGAAGGTCCTGATATGAAGAGATACAAATCAAGCAATTCATTTTATGATTTCAAAGAAGTGGTATCTATGAAACTCGATAACATTAGAAAGCATTGAACTTGTAAAATGTTAGAGAACATCTTAATTTCACCTATGTTGGAATGATCTCTGTAAAACTTTTTTAAAACCATAAATCTAAACATTTGAATTAAAATTTACCTACAAAAAAAATTGTAGACAGGGTTACGATTGGCTTTTTACAATAGCAATGTTCTATATTTATGTGAGGCACTATTAACTTTGACTAAATCTCATTAACAAAATAAATTAAGTGACATAGGAATGTGATGCATCAAATACTTAAACAGCTGTTTTATTGATGCAATGATACAGGGACCACCTCGGTATCAAACATGGACAAATATAAACAAACAAGCTATTTGCACAAAAAAGGCAATCAAAGAAAATGATCCTTTGAGCTCATGCTTCTCATTTGAAGCCAAAACTTTTCATTTAACAATATCAACACAATAAACATTTCACATACCCTCTGGCATCTCTCTGTTTAGACAATCATAGTATGTTATTATTATTGGGCATTGGCATAGATTATCAAATGTAGAGTCCTCAATGACTAAATGAAAAATTGAAGAATTTGTATCAATGTATAAAACGTACCATATAAAAAATCCATAAACAGGACAGGTAAAAATATAAACAATGTTACATTCAATATGAGACAAAATAAGACAAACAGAAGTCTGAAAACAAAAATTGAGTGCCAGTTATGTATCACCAGCATCCTTGTGATGGTAGTCTAAACTAAAATGAATAAATCAAAATAAATCTATAATATATCATATCACCACAAAATAAATATCAACAAAATATCAACAACACACCCATATTTATGCTCATCATTAATACCATCATAGGACCATTTCTTCTAACTGTGTATTGGCCACCCTCACAGCAACAACAATATTGTGGTTGGGGTGTTCAATTTGTATATCAAAAGTAATTGGTTTGACACAATGACCAGGCCATACCAAAGACTTAGAAAATGCCATGATTATCTGCTTGGCTTTCAGCCCTTGCGACCAAGACTAAATTAATAGGCACTTAAAAACATCTGATGTAAATGGCATGACAACACTACCATTACCTGGTCCTAAACTGAGGATACCAAGGAAGAGGCGTAGATGCGGGGTAGATGGGACCTTCTCTCTCCAAAGTCCCAGTGATGGCATTGGTAGTACAAGAATTATTTGATGTCATCATAAAAAACAGTTTGTGAGATGAAGTGCTGAAAACTGCCATTTCACTATTCAAGGTAAGCTACCCTCCCTCCTGAAAACCATTCAAGAAATCTGTAGATTTGCAATAACACTAACATCAGGAGAGTTATCAGGATAGCATAGAAAGTTTAATAGTATGGTACAAAATACTTGATAATACTTGATATTTGGAGAAATGATCACGCAGTTGTACATTACTCTATAAGACCTAGCTGGACTACCCTGTCTATTACCAAAGGTAATACATGCATGTACAATTAATTTCATCGCAGATTATATCAGGTCTCTTAAGATCTTGTCTTAGACATATGGATGCATTCTACCCCTTCTTTAACATTATAGGTTCTTGTTGTGTTATGTAAAAGATTATTGTAAAGCACTGATGATTTAGGCACAGCTGCATCCATTCCCTTCCTTTCAATAGGCTCCCATCTTCAGCCCCTTTAAACTTAAAGAAATTGTATCTTTCATTGCAGTTTTCATGATACATGCAGATAAAGTTTTTTATCAAATATTCCAATCCCATTTCTTGTTTTCTTGCAAATACCTGTGCCATATGTTAATGCATTGATGTTCATTAATTGCCATTTAAATCAGTCAGCTCTTCATTTTCTCTGTTAAAATGAACTTTGATTACAACTCAGAAATTGCCTGGAAAAATTAATGTACAATTTATAGATATACAAAAGCAATACAGAAACCACTTGTATTCGTTATGGCTTTTAGTTCTACGTTCCCAACAAGTGTCCAGAAAATTTGAAAAACTTAAAACTTTAGGAAATGTCCACAACTTTGTGTGCTTTTTGTTAAGATGTGAGTCATAGATGTCACTGTGTACTAAGATCATGTATTCATTTGATCTAATGTAACTCACAATCAATACTAAAACATAAGATTACATGTAAAACTCTTTGTTAAAAATAAAACCTCAACTGATTTCTGTGGATAATTAAATTGTCATTGCCTGATATGTCCTAATGATAGTGTCTCTAGATTGTTTGCTTAGTACTTTTGTATTCTATTCCAGCAAAAGAAAAAGGCTGGTGTTAATCATGTACTGACTCAAATGGTCATGGTCTTCACAAAAGATTGCATATAATAAGCCCAGCAATTTAATAATTCGTTTTATACCTATTTTACAAATAAGTACTATAGTACTGAAAACGTTTCCTGACCTGTGATAGACTTCTCAGTGCTGACCTCAAAATTATGGAGTTCCTCGTCATCTTCACAACTTGCAATAACTGGTAACTGAACACCACTCATGAATTCTTGCATTTCTTCCAATATCTCACTGTGAGATAGCTCATCACTGATTGCTTGACTTTTCTTTGCATGCTGTGTTAATGTGAGCTTTTCTTTTTTCTCTTTCTTTTCTTTGATAACATCAAGGGATTTCCATTTCTCAATAGCTCTTTGCTGAATGTCTTTGACCTGATAGACTTTCATAGCACCTGCATAACAAATATTAAAAATATTTAAAATTAAAACTCAAGATGAAAAACAGTAAAATAACTGAAAAATGTAATAAATTTCTCACATTCAAAGTAAAAAAGATACAGTACTAAATCATGAAATAATTTCCCAAAAATGGCCACATTTTATTACCATACTGCTCCCATGCTTTCTTCACCTCTGCTGCTACCTGTAATAAAAGCATTTGCACAAAACACAGTAAGGTATTTTCTGCTATTGATCGGATAATAATATGTCAATGTGTCATGCACAAACCTTCAGGGGTGCAAATGCAAATTTTTAGGGCGTGTGCATTCAGGGGACCGAGTTTCTGCCTTGACAGGTTGATTTCTGCAAAATAGTTTTTTGGGGGGCCGCTATCGTATTTCCTTGAAGTCTGTACATCCTATGCCGTGTATAACACAGAAAACAGATTAAACATGTACATTTTGCGAAAAACTTACAGTCATCGACGGTAGCTACTTTCCTTCTCAAAGCGTTAAAATTTTGTCTGATTAAGTCTCCACTTTTTGCCAGCTTTATCCATTTTTGCTCCAAATCAATTGGATACCTTATTGGGCCGAGAGGTCACACACACACAAACAAACACACACAAACACACACACACACACAACCAAATTTACGCCGCTGCCAACCTTGCCCTTGGCTCCATTGACGAAGTCCTATCGAAGAAAAATTATCTTTAAAAATATCTTAGGCACAAGGGGGTGTGATCATAGTTTCGACTGACTACTTGTTTAAACGGGTACATTTAAACAATCATTTGTCATCTAATCAGTAATGTCAAATATTGGGCCATTTATGATTTAAATATAAAGGCTATATCTGCAAGTTAATCAAACAATTTAATATTTAACTTCTTACGGTAGTTTTTTCTCACAGGATTCTCCACCTCATCAAATAACAATCCTTCCAAATCTCCATCCGTTAAAAGGTAATCTTTCTTTGCTTTTGTTCTTGAAATTGTCCCCTCGTCTATCTCAAGATTCGCTGAGTCCATTTTGCCGAAGTAACTGATAGTTTGTCATACCTCCATGATGTTGAACTTTGGTCACACCCCCATTCGTGCGAGTGTCAAAACAGCTGAAAATGATGTTGCAGTTGTTCTTCAAGATCCAGGAGTGGTTGTTTAAAAAATACAAATTTATAAATTGTTGCTGTCTCTGTCGTTATCTGAGGGAGGCTATTGACGACCTTGATAATGATGATAAAAATGACCACGATATCACAATGATCTTGAACACAATGTACGGGAAATACTGAGGATCATTACCATCATTGTGTAATCACACGACAATAATTTCTTTATAATTCTATTTTCCGTAAGCAAAATTGCGTATTCCTAACTTGTTTATAAATCCATTTTTAGCCTATATTTGTGTACTAAAATGAATACTTTTACAGATTGTCCGTTACATTAAAAAAGGTCCACGTTCTATTACCTCAGATAAACTCACTGCATTTGTTAATAAAGTTAGATATTATGGCCTTCTTTCGATTACTCCATTTTCGTATGTCTCCATTTTCTGGTCACTCTGTTTTTGTATTTTATTTAACTGTTCCCATTACTTCTACCTACTCTGTTTTCCCCAAGAAGGCCTGAAACGCAAACAAAGATGTTCCCATTATTCATTAAAACGATGCGTTTTACGAATGACTCCAATTTGGTGTCAAATAACTCCGTTTTCAAGCTCATTAATGGGAATGCAAAATCAAAAACGGATTCATTGAGCTCCGTTTTTGTACAAAAGGGTGCATTCACTATCCTTTGCTTTCATTTGTGTCAAATGTGGTAGATTTCTTAGTAGTTTTCTTGATCATAGCAACTGACAAAATAAATAACACTGTTGTGGATTTCTCCGTAGTCGGGTGACACACCCATATTCTAACTTGTTTATAATATCTTTTAGGTTGTTTATGACAAAAGTTTAACCTACTGATTTACGTAGATATACATTCCTTTTAGGTTGTTTTCCAGGAGTAATATACTCCTTGACGTATGTAAGCGTCAATTTGGAAACTGTTCGTTGTAAATAAACTTCTGACAAATTTTCTATTAAGAATACCCAATATTATCGCTAGTATAAAAGATCATGTAACACAAAATAAAATCAGAACGAAATGAAAACGAAAGAGGAGTCATATAGATTGTATGTGAAATACTGAGAGAGGCGCGGCAGCTCCAGTTCTGAGCAAATTGTTTTCACTACAAACGTGGCGACCGCGAAGGGACGCGTTTAACCAAGAAAATGGAACAAGAAGCACAATTTCAAGCACGAGGACTAAGCGAAATTTCAGTTACGATAGAAAAGGAGGTAAAGAAGATAAACTATTATGGGATGTTGATCAAGCAATACGAAGAGCAGGCGGAGTACGAGAAGCTGGAATAGACTGTGAACATGACGATGCCTGGAAAATTAAACGGCCGAGAATCGCTTCTGGAGTCCACGGTGGAACTGATGATTGAAGAGGATAGAGAGATGGACGAGATTCAGAACTTTATAGATCAGATAAGGATTGCGATAAAATACAGTGTACAAAACTTTAGGAAGGCAAAGATTTTCGTGCAGAGGAAACAAGAAGCTGATGCAAGCCGAACACATACCGAACTGCTAGAAGAAGAATGGAAAAAGCAGGAGGATGCCAGACGCGAAGCCCACCAACGCAGAAACGTTTGCATGGAAGCTGGAACAGGAAAGAGCAGCGTGGAGAAAACATCAGGAATCCTAGAAACCAAAAGAAAAGAGCTAGAGATTGAAGTCGAGATGAGAGGCAAGATTGCCAAACTGCCCAAGTTCAGCATAGCCCCATTCCAAGGTACAAGC
>JANTCA010088407.1:0-13931 GCA_024741275.1 Chironex yamaguchii | reverse complement strand
ATCTATCTATCTATCTATCTATCTATCTATCTATCTATCTATCTATCTATCTATCTATCTATCTATCTATCTAGTATATGCAGTATATGAGTGGTAATATTTTCGAAAAATATATAATAACACCGTCTGTGTCGTCTTATACTCCCCATTACTATCATATTTATTACAATGTGGCCACGTGGCACTTAAAGTACGATCTGTTACATCATTATGTCACTTTGTCTATTAGTGGTGGAATGTAACCATCAAAATCGTCCTATTTGTGGGGAAATTCTAGAGGGGAGTACTAAGAGTCAGGCCACAAAGCCAATTCTATCAAACTAAATCTGAGCATTTTTATTGCTTAGACCTTACGTAAGACAAGCTCGTTGCTCAATTTACAACTTTTTGACATTATTATGTCGCTTTGGTTAATGGTGATGGAAGGCAACTATCATAATCACCCCATTTTTGGACAACTTGTAATGGGAAAGATGAGGAGTTAGACATAAAGCTTATCAAAGTCAGTCTAAACATCTTTATGGGTTAGACACTGCATGGGCCGTGATTGTTCTTCGCTAATTTTCAGTGAAGTTATTGTGTCATCCAGTGCGTGCTTTTCAGATGAAAACATTTCGACCTTGAGAACAATCTCGAGTTTTGTTTGTTTCAAAAGCTACAAGAGCATAATTACATCTTGTGATGCTTTTTTTGTGTGCTCGAAGCCAAGGCTACTTCTGATAAATCAGAAAGGATTACATGTAACATATGATGTTGCCTATATTACCCATATGACCGAAAAAGTCGTTATTTACAAATAAATATAAACCCAGACTGATAAATTTCAGAGAAAGAAACATTCTTTTTACTTTTTTAGTCTTCTTTGTTACCCTAAATTACTTTCCTCTATATATACCCCTTTGCCAATTACTAGTTAATGTTTTTACATCATTTCATAATTTTTCTTTCTTTTCGCGACGGATTGTACTAAACATGTGCTTTCGTGATAGTGTCTTATGCTGTTATTTGCATGAAGGATGTGAAGTGTTTCCTCGGTAAAGGTTAGTCTTTATACTTGTTTCATGTTATGATCATAACTTATATTTGATAACCAAACTAATATCTTTATAACAGAGTAAATAAATGTATCTACTAAGTAATCAAATATTCACATGATTGTTCCCAATCAAAGTGGAGGTATATTTCCACACGGTAAAGACAACTTCTGAATTGATAGTTTACATCTACGAATCAAGGACGAAAGGTGAGTAAGTAGTAAGGCGAAACATGTGATCCGCTTAAGCTGGCTCAGAAGCCAATTAATCATCACCATGATCATTATTATCTGTCTTTTAGGCCACTGCAGGCCGATGGCCTCCATAGACTCTGCCATCATCCTCCAGCCTGCTCATCAGTACGTTGACAATCGTTCCTCTTAACACAATATTTTTCAATGACAGAGATTTAGAATTTGTATAATGCTTTATTATGCAATATTTTGATTTTGCTGCCCTTATTTTTGGCCCCTTTGTACTTGTTCCCCCTTTGCGTTCCATGGTTATCTCCCTCAGTTACCCATGCTTCCATCTGTTCTATCAGTGACGTCACTTCACCAACATTTGGGGCAAGATGGCCGCCTTTTATCGGTATACTTGTCTGTGGCATAACTGCACTAAGAAATGTGCCTCTCTTGTGGATCTTATAGATCACATTGAAATGGTTCATATTGAACGTGATCCAATAGTGTTGGAAAAACAGGAGGCGTCACAACCCGCAGCGGTGGCGCTGAGCTATGTAAACTGCTTCTTTTCGGATGCGCTTAGAAGAAAGAAACCTTTAGGTAATGCTTCTGATGGTGGACCTCAGGGTACTCCAGGCAAGAGAAGTCCATCTGTAAAAGCATCGAAGCAACCTGTTATTTCGGATTCACAAGATATTGATGAAGACGGTAGCTTGAGTGATGCTACAAGTGATGATTCATGCCAGTCGTGGGCAACGAGTGCGTCTCAAGACAGTTTATCTTCGGACTTAATGTTAAACCGATTGTCACACCAAGAAGGTGAGGATGGAAAGAAACGGTTTGTTTGTCCAGTACCAGGTTGTGGTAAGCGATATAAAAATGTGAATGGCATTAAATATCATGCTAAAAATGGTCACAGAAAGCCTGACAGTTCTTCTGTAACAAGTAATGGTACTGGAACCCCCGGAAGTGGAGAGGTGAAAAAAGGTTACAAGTGTCACTGTGGTAAAACCTACAAGAGCCAGAGTGGTTTGAGACATCACCAAAATACGCAGCATGGCAACAAACAAAACACTACACCCAAGACCCAAGCCCACAGTCAGCAGCAAATTGCTGCTGCTAACCTTCCTAGGGTAGATGCTTTTGATCCTGGTGTTCAGACTGTAAAAACTCTATCCTAGATGTCAATTTTAATGGTTGTGTTATTCGTTCAAAGATCTTGTTTATGACATGACCTTAAACTAAGCTGCCATGATGCTCACTCTGCTACATTTTATATGTGGACAGCATGTAATTAGTAACTATTGTACGATCTTAATCTTTGACTATTGTTTTCACTTTTTTGAGGGACTAGTATTTAGTGTCCCCACTAGAAAAAATAAATCCCAGACTCTTAGTGTGGTTTTGTACACAGCATCAAGTACCCACACACTGTTCTGGTACTTAGTTGGTACCAAAATAAAATAAAATGAGGTGGTTATCGGTTAACCATGTTTAAATAGTTTTATGTATCTATAAATGTGGTATGGATTATGACACAAAAAGTTGACTTTTGCTGGGTATAGTATTTTTACCAATATGTATGTAACAGCAAATATATCACCAGTTTGTAGTGAAGGGAAGCAGTAATAATTCGTGCAATAGTTGATATGAAAATGGTGATGGTTGCATCTGGTTTTGTGTAAGTTGTCATTTTGATGTAATGGCTCACTCTATGAACGCATGTCAAGCCACTGTGTTTTTACTTGTTAGGAACATGATTTACTGTCTTTTGGTTTTATAATCATTTGCGTGAGGGTACTAGTTCTAGCATTCATATCATTATACATAACATGACATCTAGGAAACGAACTGTTGATTATTAGTTGGCCAGCTTCATATCAGTTCCATTAAGAGTACACACTGATGTGCTAAAGTCAACCAATAAACATTTAGTTTAGGAATGGAGTTGCGCTATGAGTATGGAGGGCTTGGTTATAATGCTCTGTTTCTGCTTCTGTTTCTCTTGTTGTAAGTTGTGATAAGCTTTCAGATACCAGGTCAGTGTAGTTACTAATTAGATTATGTATTTTGATTTATAACAAAGGTGCTGATATATTGCAGTGTAAAGAATCTTGCATTATGGTTCTGGCAGTAGCAAGCCAATGAAATGATTTATCTTCTGCAGTAGATTTGTTTTTCATATGCAGAATGCTCATATTCCTTTAATGCAAACATCTGTCACTTACAAATAGTGTCAAGGTTCTCTATGCTTTGACATGAGTATTGTGAAGTTTGATTAGTATGGAATGCTACAAAAACTACTTTTGTTGTGAAGTTTCTTTTCACGTCAAAATGTCATTATGTAGTTTCCATATTCCTTAACAGTTCTTGTAGTGGGTAAAATCTGGTTGTGAATAGTTTGATGACAATTTGTATTTCTTTATCCTGTGAACTACAGTTTATGGTGTTCTCAATTGATGCTTTTAAGACTGCTACTATCAATGGGATTCTATTTTATGGGATGGGATACCACTTGTCCCTTTGCCAACCTTCTTCCTTTCTGGTCCTAGACTCAGGGACCTGATCATGGTGGGGGCCCCCATAATGACAGATTTCTTATGTGTATTGATTTTTCCTGTGCCTATATGTAGCCATAAGCACATGTGCCTGTTAGGGTGTACCCTAAGACATTGATGTTGACAGTGTTTTTCTGTTCAATTGTTGACTTTATATTCATAGTTAGAAACACAAAAGCTGACACAGTATTTACTGTTCATGTTTATAGTAAGCTGTTTTGTTTAGTACATGATGTAGTATTAACCGTTTTTCATGTAAATAATGTTATTTGACTATTGTTGTGTCAAAGCGATTAAAACCTGAAATAAATTAGTTCTTTCTTTGGATTAGATTTGTTAATGTTTAGAACTCCGCAGGGGATATCCAGAATTATTGATATCAGTATTTGGTATGGTTTCCTGGATTAATTTGGCATTCTTTATAAAATGCTCTTATGTCAATATAAGTTGTTAATGTTATGCTTTGTAATGCATAGTATTAAGACACAAAAAGAGGTTTATTTACTTAATGTGTTAAAGGATGTTCATATTTCGAAGCTTTATTTGATGTATTTTCATACTTATCTTTTTTTTGGTGATTCAAAGACTTTGATATTATGTCATTGAACATGAAAGGCGAACATGACAAGTGAGTAAGGAGGTTGTATGTTTGTCTCCACTTCATAACTTTAGGTCATAACTTGGAGGGCCTATGTGGAGAAGTTTTGCAACTACATGCAATGCACATATAGAAATCTGCTTGACACTCTGCCATTGTGTGCTTGACTTTGGCTTATGGACACAAGTTTAAAACATATAAATCCTTTATTAGATCCAGACTTATTATAGCTGAATAGTAAACAAATACTGGTAACAACATTCTAGGAATATTTAAATGTTTAAATGTAGATAGAGTTATTATAAGTTTTACACTTGTTCAATTGTTCAAGGTCTTTGAGTCACTGTATTGTTGGTATATAAACTGTATAAGAACAAAAAGAATGGATTATTTGTATTTTTGTTTGATTTGAAACCAAGACATGTTCCTAATTAGGAAAAAAGATTCATCGTTGGATCTTGGTCTTTTGCCAGGGTTTAATCAAGCTGAGACCAAAATCAGTTCTATGTTTCATTATTCTTATGTAGTTTGACTCACATTCCTATTTGAATGTGTTCAGAACTAGGATAGGTCTTTCATAATATCATCTGGGTGATGTAAAAACGTGTGTTAGTCTAGGCATCTGCAGAAGTTATGGTTACATGTCTCATGATGTTTACTCGATGTTGAAATGGTTCTTGTTATCGTCTAACAAATATAACCATTGTCAATTTTACATTATGTAAGTAACATAAAGAGCTTTACTGTACTTCCATGATTCTTAACCTAAATTTATTAATTTTTACTTCTGCGTTAGGGGAAACATTGCCAATAGACTATCTCTTGTGATTTTAACACTAATTTGTTTGCTGTGTTAGAAGATACAGCTTTTGAACCATGTTTATAGTACATAACATGGTTTATAACATATTCTAAACTTGATGTGGTTTGGTCAGGTCTGTTAAACAAGCATGATTTGACACTTTAGCATCATACACTTAGTCCTTTCATATTATACTGTGTTCATTTGTTGATTATTGTCAGATTGCGACAATGTTTTGGTATTAAACGTTTTTTAAACATACTGAATATTGATACAGAAAATATGCTGGAATCTTTCATATTTACTAGTTGCTGTTTTAGGGTGTCCATTGAATTACCCAGCACTCCAAAATTGATAAAATCAGGTAGAATGCATAAGACAAGGAATGTTTGTTTTTAAGGATTTGGATCTACTAGCTGTACTATGGTTGAATGTGTTGTTTTGTTGTTTAAACCATCATTGCAGCCATAAAGAGAGGAACGGTTTGCGCAAATGCACTTATGTAATTTAGTTTTCCTGTTATAAAAATGAGGATTGGCAAAATGATATTTCCAGGTGAAATAAACGTAAAGAACTTTGGAGAGGTCCATTAGTTTTTGAACTAATGACACTACTATTACTTTCTTGACAATTAAGTAATTGTTCATCAAATTAAGATATATTATATCAGTATAAGTCAAGGGTTTAAGCCAAAAAATTGCTATGGTCCTGTTTTCCATTCTAAGCTTTTAATTATCCTACAAATATGCCACATTTTAGCCATCTGACAAGAGAATCGACTTAATGAACATTGCTTGGTTGTAACAGTTAAAATGTAAATAATTTTTGATAGTATGATGTAACTATGGAACAATGTGTTATTGTAAATATGGTATGTAATATGCACCATGATGAACCAGTCTGTTTCTTAGAGGTATGTTTGGTACACTTGTTGGTACTGCTTGTTTACATGTAAAGAGTTTAGTTAGCAAAGAGTACTATATGGTCCCCTTTTTTTGCTGATACAGGTTTTCCAATTTGCTCAAAATGAATTTAAGTTGGTTTGGAAACTTCTTTGGCAGAGAATGTTTAGCGATTGTCTATTGCATCACACTGAGAAAAGGAGGGTAGATGTGCATCAAAACACATTTTTAGCTATATAGATACACATCAGTGTGTGATTAAAAATATGCATATGTATGCATTTTGGCTGGTATTGCTTTCGAGAAGGATGATCGATGTCACCTTGTTACATTTTAAGAATTTTGGGACTTTGTTGTAAACTATAGTAAGTCCTCTAGCTCTGTGTTCATCTGCTCTTGTAAAAATGTATTTCCAAAACCTTTTTCCTGCATGATAAACAGTAACTCATGTACCAGAGCATTTAGCAGAGTTTTGCACAGAGTTTTCCCTGCAAGGCTTGTGTATAATAGATGAGCCACTTGATTCACTAGATAGGTGGCAACTTGTTGATATAAATAAAATTTGTAAAAATAATGAGCTTTGGAGGCATAAAACCCCACAGCAGTTTCAAATAAGATACCTGTAAACCAATAGCTGAAAAAATGTATGATGCAAAATTAAACCTGACAAACCTGGGGATGTAACCTATCTCAAAAATATGAGCATCTTAATTGAAAGTTATGGTATAACTCAACTCTTGCTGTTTAAGGCACTGGATAGATTTGAAAATGTAATATTGTTTGGGTAAATGTAATGCTCAGATAAGGTATTTTCAATGTAATAAGGTTGTACTTTGTTAAGGTTATTGGAATTCTGCATAGATTAATATACACATGGTGAATGTATACATTAAATCTGTTGTTATTTGTATTTTTGTTTGCAGTCTATGTGTTCTTTGTTCCAAACAAAATGGATAGGATGAAAAGATGGTTTATATGTTGGGCAAGTGGTAACTCACAAAAAAAGGAAAAAATGAGAACAAGTTTAGATTAAAAGCACATTTAAAAATTACACTAAAACTCAGCTGAAAATTTAATGCCTCATTTATTGACAGTATATCCTATTTATGATACTTACTCTCACCAATGTTGAAATATTGGTGAATCAATTTGACAGTAGCTATCTTTGAATTCATGTCTTTTTGTATAGTGTCAAATGCAAAATTATTGAGAGTTTTACTTTTGGTTTTTAGCAAGCAAGAATTTGTGGGGAGAGAAGAAAGGTTTTGGCAGTCAACTCATTTTAGTATGCAGTGAACTCTGTCAGACAGATATCTTAAATAAATGAAGAACTCACTCAACTTAACTAATCATCAACTGGAACATACGTTACTGGCTATTTACAAGCAGGATGTTATATATATAGTGTTAGCTGAGAAACCACATTGTCAAAACTACGTGGCTGGAACTACAGTGTCGGGGTTGTATTGTTTCATAGTCTGTTCTCACATCTATATCGACATAACAACCTTCCCCTCCTTAAAATAACGATACTGCTGAACGTAAAAGTCTAATGAAATAAAAAATCTTATCTATAGTAATCTTTTTGCCAACTGTGGGACGTCTGTCCTTAGTGGGGAGATCTTTTTCGTCATTCATAGGTGCATGAGTTGCATCATTGTAGCTGGTGGTCACCTTGGTGACCTAGTTCCAACGTCGCCCATCCTCTAATTCTAACATAAACGTAAGTGCCAACTGTCCGGACAATCTTGGATGCTTTAGGATATCAGGTTGGTCCTCATTTTCCTACTGTACATTAGTTCCAAGGGACTCTTTCCAGTAGCACTATATGGGGTAGAGCGGTACACCATTTGGAACTGTAAAAGAACATCCCACCATTTTCCTGGGTCTCTTCCAGGAATCGACAACTACAGATGTTTCTTGATTGATCCGATCACAAACGCCATTGCCTTGGGGGTAATAAAGCAATGAGTTTCTCTGTTGAATGGAAAACTTGGCAAGGAAGTTATGAAACTCGGTTGAAGTAAACTGGCTACCATTGTCCGTAGTCAGTGTATGGCAACAGCCAAATTGGGCAAAACAGGAGAGCAAAAACTGGATTACAGTAGTGCTTTTGACTTCTTGGCAGGAGAAAACTTCAATGAACTTAGTAGAGCAATCTGTAGGTACAAATAGGTAGCGGAAGTTGGGTGGGGCATTCATATAGGGCCCCTGACTGTCAACACTCAGATGGGTCCATGGTGTGTCTGGGTAGCAGAGTGGCAGAGTTGAGTTCCTCATGTGGCAATGGATCAACAAATCTTTTGGAAAAGCAGGAATGACATCTTCATCATCTTCAGAGAGGGAAAGAGATTCACATGCTGCTGTGAAGCGCGATAGTAAATCAGGGAGGCGGTTGTCTGACCAGGGATATATTCGACAGTAAAATCACAACATAGCAGCCTCAGCAGCCATCTGGAGATATGGGAACTGACCAAACCCTTTGGAGTTTAACAAAGCCTCAAGAGCTCGGTGGTCACAATGCAAAGTAAATTGCTGCCCCCGCAAGCAGAAATGCCACTTTTGAACAACAAAAACAATTGCTAGTGCCTCTAACTCCTGGATGCTGTAATTCATCTCATGGGCTGACAATCTACGACTTGCACATTCGATTAAATGGACTTGGCATTCAGTAGCTTGGACAGAGTACAACCAACTGATGAAAAGGAAGCATCTGTCAAGACTATAGTGCATGCCTTAGAAGGATCGGATTCAAAGTGGAGAGGAAAGGCATGAACAAGCTAGGCCTTAAGAACATTTCATGTTTCATGGCACTCTTGAGACCACACAAAAGGCCCCACCTTCTTTAATAAGGCATATAGGGGTGCAGCTTTCCTAGCTTATAGACATGTCCACTATAAAACTGACATGAGCCAAGAAAGTATTTGACCCCATTTACATCCGTAGGGGGGACCAAATCTGCGATAGCTTGAACATGACTAGGTTCTGGGTGACTCCCTTAGAGCTCAGTGTTTTTCCCAACCAGGTGACTTCGGGGACTGCAAAACAACAATTGTCAGGATTTAATGAGATGCCGGCCTTGAGAAAAATAGCAAGGACTTGCTTAACATCGGAAGGATGGGCCTCTTTGGGTGTCAGAAAAGATGAGACAGTCGTCCATGTACTCAGCAACAAAGGGAAGATGACCTAATAGTCGATCCATAAGATCCTGAAATGAGGCTTTTTAGACTGGGACCCATACAGCATGTGGCGTGACTGAAACAAGCCTTGAAGGGTGGCAAAAGCTGTATATGGGCGTGACTCAGGTAGAAGTTCAAGTTGCATAAAACTGTCACACATGTCTAGGCATGTAAACCATGTGGCGGTTTTGATCTTTGCAAGCAAGGCCCACAGCTCAGGAAGTGGGTGTTGAGGAGGAATAATGCCCTTGTTGATCAATTGGCTATCAACACATAGATGAATAGCGCCAGATTTCTGATGTGCGACAATAACAGGGGAAACCCAAGGGGTGCTATTAATTTTTTCAATTAGCCCTTAAGACGATTAAGTTCAGCATCAACCTCAGGGACAATAGCCGAAGGCAATCTTCTTGCACTTTCTATGACAGGTGTGGCATTAGGTCAATTTTAATTTCATGGTGAAAGCCTTGCACACAACCCAAACCATTGAAAAGTGCCTTGTAAACATGTTGAACCGATCGAAAAAAGTCTGTATCATTACAAGAGACATTTAAGACGTTGTCCCCATAACAGAAAAGTCCCAAGCTTCTGGCATAAATCACGTCACACCAATGATTAACCATCTTCCACAACGAAAAAGGAATGAGAAACAAAATAGTTATGGAGCCCAGTTTTAAGTTCTCCAACACCTAAAATCGTAATTTTCTCCTCCATTAAACCCGACAAAATTCGGCCTTTTATTTGGAGGTGACAAGACGAGCCCATATTTCCTGTACCAAGGTGAAGAAATAAAGCTTACTGGGCTCCCTGTGTCCACTAGTACGCATGGAGAAATTCCGTTGAGTTTTACATCCAACGCAAGGTAAGAAGAAAGGTTGATAGCTGTAACAAAAATGACTTGTTCCATATCTGTTCCAACACACAAGACACTACCCTTGGTGACTTTCTGTTTCATTTTACACTCATTCCTAATATCGACAGTGGGAGGATTGTGGCATGGAAAATGCCCTACTTTCCCACAGTAACCGCACTTTTTCCCTTTAGCTTGACAACAGGGGTTCCCTGTCAAATAGTTCTGGCTCCCACAGCTAAAACAAGATTTAGAATGTTTACTACTTACAGACGAATTATTCAAGGTTTTACTTGCCAGTTTTGGATGATAGGTGTTCCTTGACTCCACCGCAAATGCTTTGCCTCTGTTTGATGACGACTGTGAGATCTTGTCTGCCAGGCTCAGTGTATCCGTGAAATTCTGTGGGGAACGGATGATGATTTCTCAACGAAGGTCAGGCGGGCAGTTTTGGAGAAATATCGCTTGTGCTAAATGTTCTCGAAAAAGGTCCTTTTCCTTGAAAAATTCCGATATCTTGTCTAGTAGGGTGTGCCCAAAATATCGTAAATCTCCATTTTTGGGCTTTGATTCCTGGACCTTTAGTCATTCCACAATGGGGTCCACTTTTGAATATCTTTCCGTGGGACATTCTTTTATGGCAGCAAGGTTATCCTGGTCCGCTCCCAACAATGTTTCCAAGTCAGTACATCAGGCGCAAGGAAGGTTAAGAGCACATTTGCTCTTTGGGCTTCATTTGTTACTTTCGTTGCTTTAAGGAAGATCTCAAACTGGTGGAAGTACAGGCGAAGATTCTCTCTTGGAATTAAAGGTCTCATGCCTCTTACATACTGTCGTGGTTGCCATTCCTTTGCATTACTTCTTTCTTGTTGACTGTAACCTGGTCCACAGTTTGCTGTATCCTGGATGCTGCACAGAAAGCTCTAAGACACGAAATGAGCAGACAAGGAAATTGTGAGACAATACTCAATCTGAAGAAGTCACTCAACTTAACTGATCATCAACTGGAACATACATTAACTGGCTATTTACAAGCAGGGTATTATATTTAGAGTGTTAGATGAGAAACCACATTGTCCAAACTACATAGTCAGAACTACAGGGTCGGGGTATTATTGTTCATAGTGTCTGTTCACACGACTATGTCGAACGTAACAGTCAAGCAGACATCTTAATCAAATTATTTTTTGGCTATTTGTAGTCCCAAAGAATCTTAGTTTATGGATGAATGATATGTTTTTAAGAATAAAGGAAAACTATAATGTGCTGTGTGGTGGGAAAAAGAATGAATAGATGAGGAAGTTAAAGCCCAGAGATTCCTCATGGATATACAGTAATAGGGAATGCTAGCTGTTGAAGAAAGATAGTTGAGGAGAACTTTAGTTTGCAAAAACGTATGACAAGAAATCAATCAAGAGAGCAAAAAAGCAGTAATTTACAAGTGATATATAGCAAGACAAAGGTCATAATGTTTTCTTGTTACATCACAAAAGTAAAATATTTGGCATACCGTGGTCGTGAAATGAAAAAAATCTGTGTTTGTCAGAAAATTGTAGTGTGCTTGAGATGATTATCAAACATCATTCATATATTGTTTCAGCACTGGCATAAATTGTTGTATTAAAAAAGTTCAAAGCATTGTTGCTATGTAAAGGTTCTTCATCCCTGTAATCTAATGAAGAAGGGCTGTCAAGATGTATCATGAGCTGGAGCGTAACACTAAAAAGGACACTTAAAAATACTTTAATTATGATCAAAATAGCAAAGTAGTGATATGAAAATCTTACAACAAAGCTGTTCTTTGATATCTTTGCTACTCAATAATACCAAGGTTATTTAGACATGCTGCACTTTCCCTGCAGACTTCATTTCCAAAGTCAAGAGGAATACGTTGATCTAGTTCTTTTTTATGTTGTAAAATCATGTTGTAATTCAGTCTTCACTGGTTCTTTGTTGCTTGAAATATGTTGTCACTCGTCTGAAGTTGAATTATAGCATAGCAGACGCAGCAAAAGAAATGAAGGTCTGTGTTTCTGAATCTCTTAAAGTCAAATGATTTGCAAATGATCAAATGCCTCAAAAAATCACAAGGAAATAATTTTCCATCATTTCAAAATATACATAAGAATACTCCCAGAGTCCCATCTTGACATCATGACACTACACATTTCCCTCCTTCCAGGACGAAAGCTCAATGAGTGTAGTACGCCCATAACCAAAACGGTGGTCGTCAGTCGCATAATCATCTGCTGTAGTTGGCTCTTGGTCTTGCCCTTGAATGGTGTCCTTCTCAGGGATATTACGTTTCACTAGTCTGGAGGTATTCCGTATACGTCCATCCGAGAGATTGTACTTGTAACCCATAGGGATGATGAATACTCCAAAAAACCCTTACTAGTGTGGGGTTTAAGAACCTTGACAAAGTCCCGAACATCAAAACACTTGGGCCGTGCAAGTAAAGGTGACTTATTAATATATTGCATCTGTTGATTTGCCTTTCCTCTACTAACGAGCAAACCATCTGGATAGATGGGTCATTTGGAGCAGGAGGGGAAAGTTCTGTATTTAAACGGGTGCATAATTGTAGTTAAAAAGCATAAATGACAGTGATTTCTGGGTCGCGGCCCGGTAAGTTATATGTGGTATGTTATTCTAAGAAAATATAAAGTAAGGTAGTAAGCCGACCAGTGGCCTTTTGTCATGTGTGACACGTTAATCAGCTGTTTTCCACCTGATTCTTCCATTAGAAGAAAGGTGTGGAGTGAAAAGTAGTAGACAAAGGAAAGCAAAGATAAATAACCACGACCAGAAAAATAGGAGAATTAGAAAGAGTGAAGAAAAGATCAAGAAGATGAGACAGATCATAGCATGGACAGCCAATGAAATCCACAGAAGAAAGATTAAGAGGAAAGCAACAAAAAAGGAGAAGGACATATTGCAAAAATTAAAGTGCAAGGCAGACCAACAACTCCTCAGAAAAGAAGAGTTGATATATCTGAAGGAAAAAGTGCTGGGTGAACTAAGATATCAACACACAAAGCTAAAGCATGTGAAGGCTGGAGATGCAAAAATACGCAACAATAGAATGTTTCAAGAGGATCAGAGAGTGTTTTACAGAAAGACACAAGGAAGAAAGGAAACAAGAGGAAAAGTTACCTGAAATCGGAAAGTTTGAAGCGTTTTGGGACGGAATCCGGGAAGATGACACCCAAATTCAGCACAGGAAATGGATGAAAATGATTGCAAGTAAAATAGAGGAAAAGGTTACGGAGGTACACGCACTAGTAATCAATGAAAAGAAGCTTTGTGAGACAGTCAAGAAGAGAAAGAATTGGTCCGCCCCAGGGATTGATGGTATACAAAACTTTTGGTGGAAAAAGCTTAGAGGTACATGGAGCTCAATAATAAGATGTTTTAACAAATGGGTAGAAGAACCTATGGAGATACCTATTTGGATAACACAGGGAAGGACAGCGTTGTTACCCAAGTCTGAAGAACTAAGTAATGAGAAGAACTACGGGCCAATTACATGTCTAAACACTTGTTACAAGATATTCACAGGGATAATAGGAAACTATATGAAAGGACATGCAGAAAGAAATAATATTTAGGACAGAAGCCACTTGGGAACATGTTCTGGAGTATTAGGAACCGTTTACCAACTGATTATAGATAATGCTATGATGGATGAAATGAGAGGACAGCAACAAAACTTGCCAGTCGCGTTTTATGATTACCAAAAAGCATATGATATGGTAAGACATGATTGGATGATCATGGTATATCGATGGATGAAAGTACCTGAGAGAGTTGTCAGTGTCAT
>JANTCA010088396.1:0-13932 GCA_024741275.1 Chironex yamaguchii | reverse complement strand
TAAGTATGATTTTAGCACAATGTCGCAAATTTTCAAGGCGATTTTCAAGTTTTGTACCACAAAAAGATTGTTCAAAATGGCTATTTTTAATCTTTTTAGAAAATATTTTACTATAAACTGTCCAGAGATACTTTTTGGCTTTGATATTAGGAGTGTCGGTTATTTCTCACTTTTCGATTATGTCGTTATGAGATATGATTTTCGGTGTCTTTTTCGCTTGATTCAAAGAAATATTATTCCCCTACTCAACTTGGTCATGCTAAAATTCAAACATCTTAGTATTACTTAAAACAGGGATTTGTTACAATGTAGACTGTTCCCTTTCGACAATGGTTTGTATATAATCCCATTTTGGTTTTTACTCAACAGTTTAAACATTGATCATTCTGAATTTCTCATTGTTGTAGGAAAGAATTAACAAAAAAGTGTAAGGTTCCTATTTCTTATTTAGCTTGAAGAGAAGGTAAAAAAATATTACTTCCTGGCAAGCAAACAGTAGAAGGTATTTGATAATGCAAATTTTCGACAAGTCCACAGATATGTACATTATGCTTACAGGTACCGCATGACTTGTCCCTCAAATTTTGCTGAGATAAAAAGAGAAAAATACCTTTTAATGGGAAAGGCATTTCGCTCTTGCAGTTCGTAAAAAAAATCAAATACTTTATTTTCTAGTAAGAAGGTCAAACAGGAACTTCTGGCTATACACCGATTATGCGTAATTCAAACTATTAAAGTCTTGAATTAATCATAATCAGAAAATGAACACCAGTGATATGAACTATGAGTGTCTTAATAGGTAAAACCGTTAGAAAAATGTTTTCCATTATATTTCTTTGAGAATGGCAAAAATTTTCAAAGCAGAAAATCTGGCATAACAAAGGTTGCATAGTGAGATCATTTATGAATGAAAAATTGGGATACTAATAATAATTTATTATTTGAACTGCATGTGTGATACTTATACGATATTTTTGCGTATGAGATGCACCAATGAACGTAAGAAGAGAAACTTTATAGATATGCAATCAGGCCAGGTTATTTGCTTACCGTCACTTGGAGGTTTCGAGCCAACTAAGCAAGACTGTTTACTGATTAATGACTTTTCAAATTGTTCTTTGGCTGAATTTGACATATTAACTCTCATTTCTGTACTTGCTGATAACCCAAATCCAGAGGCTTCTGCCGCACGATTGACATCAATTCCTTGTTCCTCCAATTCTTCTTGCTTCGATTTAGATATTTTGTTTATTAAAGAGCATCTGTAGATGATAAATTTGTTCCTAAGCTAAGTTAAGAAAATGATAAGCAACATCGAAAGCAACTAGATTTCCAAGGTAATGTTGTCCTCACACGTTTTTGGTGATGAAAAATCTAGGATAATATTGCATCATTAAAAGCTATATAAATTCTCAAATTGGAATTAGAGAACACTGAAATTAAATTCCCTATATAAATTTTTCAATTCCATACCTTGCACCTACGTCCATCTTTGAGACAAAGTGAGTCCCGAAATCATCAAGAAAAGTCTTAGCGCTAATTTTTCCTTTCTGTAGTCGTTTCACAGCATAAACAAACTTACTATCGAGATTTGGGGGCTTGTAGTTCTGGATCGAGGCCCCGTATAATATGCAATATGTGTCCACCTTGATAATTGACTTTTCGTTACTTGAGAGTGTCTTTGAGGTCTTTGAGTATGCATTACTGGCCGAGAATGATCCCGTAACTCCGAAAGCATTTCCTCCTCCCCTGACTTTAACGTTGGTTTTTAACATACTTACATATTCCGTCATGGTTTTTATAGTGCTTGCAGAACTCGTCAAACTGCAAGATACTTTTCGAGAAGCTGAGGTGTTTAGGGGAACTTTGTATCTCTCGTCATCGGAAAAGTTGTCATCGGAATACCTGACTTTGAAAATATTTCCTGCAAAGCCGCCATCAAATTTCTGGCAGGAGAGAGGATTCCCAAGGACAAGATTGTAGCCCTTAAATAGGAAGCCAATATTAGGGAAGGTCTTTTTTGTACCTATAAGGTAGAAAAACCTTTGTTATTTGGTAGATATGTTGCTGCACTTGTGTGGCAGGTTAACCAGCAGAAATTCAGCGAAAGTGCCTTTACGTAATGCCTTTTTGATTATCTGTAAACAATAAAATATTAAAATTCTAACCTAAAACTCTCTTCGAAAGGAAAGAACTATCCATCTGCGACCTTTCTACACAATAGTTATTTGGCATATTGTGCAAATAAACTGAAAGTTTGAGAGTTGTTTTGGGTCGTTAGGTTTCTAAAGATGAATTTTGAGCTTAAGGTAGAATAAAAAAGACATTGGACGAAAGACAAGCGCAATGAATGTAATTGAAATTTAGAGAAGCACACTGGAACAGAAGGGATGAACATAATTCAGGGCATATGACATTATGTAATACTTACTTCGTTTCTCCAACTGTGAATCATAAGAGCCGGATCCACTTTCATAATCCGAATCGACATCTTCAAGTTGGTTTCCTAAACAAAGAGTAAAAGCATGAAGTTAAAATCCTTTCTAGTCTTTGACTTACTTTGTTCTACGGATAGTTAGAGCGGACTTTTGCACTCTCAGTAACTTATTTTATTGCCTCAGTCCATGAATAAATTAAGTGCCTGAGTACGTAGTTTCCATTCAATTTATGCAACTTTTCAAGTACTCGTTATAATCAGATAAAACTGACATTTGCATAAGTCTTTGAACTTTATTAATGACACCTTAACAAAGCTGGCCTTCAATTTGATCTGAGAGCTCATAAAACTAGCACTTTCTCAGAAAAATGCACTTTCCAAAAACAACATGCATCTTTTATATCCAGTTATTTGATATCATTATCAGGTCACTTGAGTAACCAAGAAAAGGAAAAGTTACATATTACTTACGACATCTATCTCATTTTTGTTACTTTTATTTCACTCCAGTGCCCTTTGCAATGGGGCAGTTCCTGTTATCTCACAGTCGTGAGTATTACCTATTTTCAAATTCTCTAATGTAAGCTAGAATCTGTTTCTTACGTGCATTTTACATAGCATCCAGACATTAACTGTCAGAAGCAAATTTTTGTTTTCTCGATTTAATTAGAAAAGCTTTTGCTTTGACATACACCTACCACTTCCTTTGACATATGTAGTCTTTGCCTGGCCCACTTTATCTTGAAACAGATTCATAGAAGAGACTTGTGCTGTCAGAAAAATACAAAATGTTACTAAGACATCCAAACTCATATCATTATACTATTATAATAAAAGAACCATTAACAACATTGAATTTTGCAGCATTCAGTACAATTTGCAATCACAACGTGCTGCTCAATCATTTGCACTTTCATGTATGGCACTCTTAGCTCTCGTTGTGTTAGTTTAAACGAATAGAGACCAGAGTATCTATCAGGGAAAGGTCTAGGAAAACTATAAATTGAAATTGGATAGATCACTCCAGCTTAAATAAATGAAAATTAATGTTTTAATTAAAATCTCTACGACTTTACCTTTTTGTGTATAGCCGGAAAAGCAAGGCCCAATAAGCACAATAATGACCAAAAACAAAAAAGCCAGTTGAGCCATTTTTGTGCGATGGTAAAGGATTCTGCAAAGCAATAAAATGAAGATTTAAAAGTCATTGCATTTACACTGAATTTTGCTGAATGTTTGCCAATTTGAATTGCAACCAATAAAAGGAATTTCATTTTTCCAGTACCAAATTCTTTCACGATAGATCATCATGTTATCACTTTTTGTACCTCCCAAAAAGCCAAAAAGCCACGTAATATTATTTAAATGCAATGAAATCAAATGACAAACCCATCGGAAGAAAATCATCTGTAAAGCTCTGTGCTAAGCTATTTGATCGGACCACTTGTACAATAGACAAACAGACTTCAAGATGGGATTTAGGTATTCCCAACTGTTTGTTATTTTTCTATTTCAGTCTCTTGTGACAACAATTGAGTACTGGTGCCATTGAACAATTTTATAAACGTAACCTCTAGAAAACGATAGATGCCAAGACAAGATGTCTTATTCAATTTTTAGCATCAACAAGTAAGGTCCGAATATTTTCAAGGAAAATAACACTGGACTCTCGCTACAACTTAATATTAGTGCTAAATTAGGAAAAGGAGACAAAAGATCCTGTGTTATTCAAACATGTTACAATTTAGTTTCATTTTCTATGGAACTTAAATATCGTATCATTAAATGACTGTTTGTTACTTTTCTATGAATAAGGATACACTTCTTGGAAGACAAAAATATATAGAATATGATACGACCCGCTTCTAATTACGTTTATATCTGTCCCAAGACTTAACTCTGACGAGAAAAAAATCACTTGCCTTCCTCCAATCTTTCAAAGTGGCTAAAAATAAATGTCAAGGGAACTTTTATGCGGTGGCAAACCTTTCGATATTGATTTTCTCACTGAATTCTTTAAACCGTATAATACGGATATGTTTTGGACCTACCTTTGTTTATTGTGAAGGCTGCAAAATACTTTTAAGATGATATTCAAACATTCTTTCGTCACTTTTAAGAAATGATTTGACCTATTAGGTCACCAGATTAAGGCAGTAGGCAAGAGACCGGATACTTTCATTGTTTTATGTGTAACATGAATCCTTTAAGCATCCAATCCCGTATTTAATACCTGCAAATGATTTACATGAATATGATATCATAAGCTTTTGATAATTTAACTAACAATAGTGCATGTTTGCAGGAATCTGAATGTTGCCACCTGATATTGAAAGTTGGCAGTTTTTTTGAAAATAAGAAACACACATGTCTCATTATTTAGGAGTAGGAAGCAAAACTTTCTTTTAAACCATCATTTCATAACTCAGATAAGTGCAAGGTCGTCAACAGCCAGCAAGGGACTTGGAGCTATTCTAAAGGTGGTCCTGTGTAGGTTTCAAAACTGTAAAATCTAGGCAGAATGAACCTTGAATATTTCGAAATAATTAAGTAACGTTGTATAAGCATAAACGTAGGCAACAACAAAGTAACACCTGCACATTGTGTCATGAAAAGTTCACTTTTAAAGAGTATCAATGATTTTAGATCATTCCTTGATTTTTGATCCTGTCATAAATTTTGTTGATTCCAGAAAAAATTGCGTGCCAAAAGGAAGTTTCATATTGTTTTTCATTTGGAAGTTTGGTCACCCTGGTTTCAGAGCTTACGAGGTAAAAGACATATTACCTTTTGTCTTTAGAATCAGCTGTAAAAACATCAAGATGATAAGAAATTATATTAGTATTTTTGCTCTCATTGGATATCTGCATTTAATAAAGGACATATTCTTTCTCATTGTGCAGAGAAAATTATTCTAACGTTCAATAAAAGGATCCTTGAGCAGATAAGACATAGCAAAAACTCTTTGTTTCTTTAAAAGTGATTTCTTTATTCTTTCACGGGATATTCGTTTTCATTGCCGTGTCTACACTGTAACGACTAAAGACTCCAGTTTAATCATCACATTACATAACCGTCTTTGAGCATTGGCATTTATTGACAATTATTGTTGCTTTTGCAATATTCAAATAAAGGGGCACAATGGAAATAAGAAAATGACTTGCTTTTCTTTACAAAATCTTACATTAGGATAGCGAAATCGCTTCTTCTGTTTGATAGTTTTTGCCATTTTGCTATATAGCTATTTGGCTTAATTTGTATTACTATTATCCTTAATGTTTGTTTTAAAATGCAAAAAAAAACAGTTTTCTTTCCTTTTTGTGTTCATATATAGCATCAAGGAAAGAAAATTTATTTACGGTATATGAAAGCAAACTGCTAGGTGTTTTATACATAAACATTAAATAAATCCAGTTATTATGCACACAGGATAAAAAAATGGATTTAGTTAAAAAATAAACAGGGACGGAATTACCGGGAGATGTGAGGAGTGCGAAACTCCCCAATCTTTTTATTTCATCCAGCAATGTTTGTTGCGACTCAGTAAAAAGTTTCCTTGGTAGTCAGTAGTGATGAAATTACGCCAAGTTTCTTCCTAATTTATCTTCTTGTCGAGTCAACTTCATTTTCTCATTCAGGGAAATGAATTGCTTGAAATAGAAGTAGCTTTTGGATAACGCTGCGTCCATGTCAGGTGTCTACAAGGGTGCTCAAGCAAAGCTTTCTGAGCATCTGCAAAGGAAAGTTCCTTATATTCCATGTATTTGACATATGTCCAGTCTGTGTAGAGCATGCTTGTAATGAGTCCCCTTCTAGCTCATGATTTCCTTTGTACTCTCTAACAGTTGTATAACTTCATGATCAAAAGTACGTCTCGCTTTGAAAGATAAATAGATGATGTCTTGGTGCTGCAGGGTGCATGGCTTTTAAAACGCCTATCGCTAACAAGATGGACTGTTAGAGCTCAAGCAATAAGAGCCGTATGGTCTTGCTACGAACGATTAATTCATCTGCTTGAAGAAATGCAATCGTGGAATGAATATGATTGTGATGCACACCTTACCGTGAATTACCTTTTAGAAAAATTGAAGTCAAATTCACGCTAGATATAATTTTCTTCAAGAATGTTATGCTTGCATTGAAACAAGAGGTGATGGAAGTGCAACAGATCGAGTCTGAACTAGTGAATGGTATTGACTTGATAAGACAAACTGATGAGATACTTAAGAGCATTCGAAGAGATGAAGGTACAAGTGACTAAGTTATAGAAATAGTCCTTGTTCATTGTCATAAATATAGAATCAATCAATCCACAAGCAGAGTATTCAAAGCGATATAGGCCACGAAGGATTTCATCAAGGTTTGATGAGAATGTATGTAATGCAGTTTTCTACACTTTCAAAGATCATTACCACATTGAAACGTTCAAGGTCATTGACAGGCTCATAAGAGAGTACAGACATATCAAAGAACATTAACTAAGACCTTTGGTCAACTAAGATGTCTCGATCCACAACTTGACAATTTTGAAATTTTTTTTAAAATTTAGGAAGAAAACTTAGCAAAAATATATTTAATATTTGTATAAATGAATACTGTGCAACCTTTAAGGTTGCGGTTGGAAATTTATGTTACAGGAAGCAAAGATTGAAGACATGGTTATAAAGTGAAATTGACAAAAGAGCGTCTCTGTTATTTCAATGCACTTGAAGGGCATGGAACCTGCATCCGATCATTATCTACACCCTCAAAGTCTTTGCCTCTAAAATCTGCCCTTGCCTGCAAATTAAGGTGGGGAAAATAGATTTGATTTTGATGAGTGATAGCAAGGACATAGAACTTCCGAGCAGATCATTTTTATCTTTATGAGAAGAGAGAGTCGATAGGGAATGATGGCAAAGCCAGCATGCCTAATCTGCGTAGCTCCAACTGTACTAAAACCTATGCAAGAATTTGTTCATTTCAAATTATCTTGATTACTGAAAAATATGTTAGGCACAATTAGTAAGGCAAAAATTTAAGGACAAATTTTAAAATAATAGCTAAGCAGTTTTTGAAATTTAAACAAAAAAAGAAATCAACTGGAGGCAACACAGTAGATAAAAATTGTCAGGCAGTACCTGAATATAATCTACTTTAAAAGCCTCAATCTAACGTAATTCAGAACATTTTTACAAAAAAATATGGAATCAACTAGCCCTAATAGTTAAACCTGTTTTAAGAAAAGGTATTTATGCGGCTATTTGCCTCTGGAACAATTTTTTTGTCCTAAATAACGTGAATGCCTCCTGGAAAATTTGCGACACTCCTCTAAAATCCTTCTTAAAAGCTTTTTTCGTCTGACACTTTTAAGCATGAATCGTCAGAAATCGTCATTTTCTTATAAGAAACATAGATCATAGCTACTCAATCATAAACATGAAAGAAAATGACAAAGAGAAAATGAAAAATACTCAAGTGAAAAGTGCACGTTAAGAACAACTCCTTCCGCCAGCAAATTCCAGATCTTCTTTCTTCGATGTAAGCAGATTCCAATAGACTTAGATGAAAGGACGATACAACTGTGCAAATTTACCGAAGATTTTCGTTCTTATACAATGCATAATATACATTTTGTTGCATTTTGAGCTTACAAGTACATGTAGCTTTGCAGCGGATCGCATCTCTTGGCAGTCATTTAGCTTTGGAAAAGCTCTTAAGTATGTTTTAACCCCAAGTCGCAAACTTAGAAGATGGTTACCTACGTCTCATTCTATCGATGGAATATGGCCTTGTAGTTAGATATTTGCTTCGGTTTCTTCTTAATGAACAATTTCTGTATTCATGGAATGCAAAAACAAAAACCAGCATGAAAACATCTTAAATTAGATATGTGGAAGTATTTTAAGAGCTACGTCTGTAAACAAATGCTGGTAGGGGCCACAACTCAAGAAAATTATGACTCGACTTGCACATTTTCAAATTACTGCTAAGGTGACATTTTCAAACAACGGAAGACCATCACTCAACAAAGGTGTTAAAGCGTTAAATCTAGTCATTGACAACAGACACATATTTTGTTTTCCATACCAAAAGCACCTGTTTCGGATGAAGCACGTGCCGCATGTACCACTTCTTTACAGTAAACTGAATACTAATTTGCCTAAAGACTGAGGATGAGATAGCTAAAGTAAATGTAAAAAGGCGTTTATATGAAGAAGATGACAAAATACTTCCACTAACATCACTTTAATAAGTTATTTCGTATCAACTCTTTCAGTAATAATAGTATAATTCTCAGAAAGACAGCAGCATTTTCACTTGGCTCTGGTTGACTAAGAACCCTTTTCAATACCTATTTCTTTTCATAAAGCGCTTCACTTATTTCTTTACTCAGTACCTACTTTATCATTTTTGTGGTCAAAAGCAAAGTCCAATGTGCTCTCAAAACGTTGTTTTACAACAAACATTCTTGTTGCACCCTTCTTTGCATGAATTTTATTATGATCGTTGTAATATGGCAGCTAGTATCATTCACGTTCAATATTATTTGAAATACCGTGAATGTAGGCTATGAAATTTATTGTGATCCGTGAAGATTAAGGGTGCAAAGTACTATATGATCTTTAACAAAGACAATTATAACGCTATCCTAAAAACGTATCCACTTTAACCAAAAGATAAAATAAAATCTCAGGTTCCTCCATTATTTAACTGCAAAGGATTGTTGTTTTGGCATAACAGTGATGTTTGTAACTTTTTTAAGCCAAAAACTGAACATTTGTTTTCTTACTTCGTTTGATTTATCAGTAGGATTTCCGTTGCCATAAATAAAAACATTAAAACAAAAATTAAGAACTGGTTTTCCTCAGCTTTAAAATGATGATGTTATGACAGTAAGTATGTCATGCGGTATTCCAGTATCAACTTGAAACTTTTGAACATTTTGCTAAGAGCATCCTTTAGTGTACATCTTCAGTGCATTTTGGTCTATTTTATCTATGATTGGTTCCTCTCATCAAAGATTGTCTTAGTGGCTCTCTAGCTGGTTCTAACCGGTTTTAAAAATCTGTCGAGCAAAAATTACTTTACGTTTGCTAAATTTCTTCCAGGCCAAACGTTGACTATTGATTGTTAATTCTCACAGGAAGCGAATCCGAAAACAGCAATCAACTGATGACACTACTACCATGCATACAACAGAGTTGGATTTTGACCGCTATTTCCAAAACCTTAACCAGTTACACTCAATTTACAGTACAAAGGATGCAAACAGTTTATTAGCTTTTCTTGATGTTTTGGTAAAGAAAGTGAGAAATTTAACACCAACAGTATACCTAAGTATCTTTTCTTTTCAAAACAGAGGAAACTCCACCATAACATTTTTGCTTAGAGCACTTCGTATTTGTTCAAGATTTAAGTTAACGTTGAAACTGGGAAAATTAACATCTATTGCCTTTCTAGACGGATATCGAAAGGAAATTACTGTTACAAGCCATCAATAAAAAATTACTGTATTTTATCCAAAGAAGAAAGTTTCGACTTCAGATATGTCCTGCCTTCCTACAAATTCATTGGTTAGGCATGAATTTTGCATAAAAACGTAAATTAAGTATGCTGTATTGAAAAGTCTCTCTTATATCAATCTAAGAATTTGTTTCACTATCAGGAAGATGTTGTATTCCATTAATAAGAATTGCGTACCATCCAACAAGAAAGGCGTAGTAGTATGCGTATTTCCGAGCCACTGTGAAGCTAAGTATATAGGTGGCACGTCTCAAAGGTCCATAACCAAAATTAAACCAAGATAGGATAGAAAATTGACCAATAAGAAAGCAAAGACAACAATTTTGACTATATTTTTCCAATAGCTGGAATTGCATGATCTTTATTCTAACTAAGTGTATCTACAATAAAGGTAGATACAAAAGGTTACAAAAGGTCTAAGCTCTGTCTCCAGAAAGACCATATACATATAATGATCATATACGTATAATGGCCTCTCTAACAATCAGACAAAAAGGCTTAGTTTTGCCAGCGCTTTTTCAAATTTGCTATTGCATTTTTAACTTCAATTGCCTGAAGAGATTTTGCGGCTCAGAGTTGAATAAAATCGATTCTACTTGTTTGAGTTCTCCAGAACATGACAAATCTTTGCAATTCTGATACATTTAATTTCTGTCTTCCTTTTTGCTAGTGACCTTCTTATTCATGATAGTTTGTTAAACTCAACAGAAACCTCTCTTTAATAACAACTTAAGTACTACACCTCTACTTCTTTTTCAGTTAATATTTTTCCTTGTAATTCTTCCTTTGTGATCCTTTGTATCTGCAGCCTCATTCATTACTTGCTAATGTTCCTTAATGTTTCAAACAATTTGTTTCGTCTGGTATGTTGTTATGCTAAGTATTTTTGTTGCTTATCATATTTCTTAGTTAATGTTCATCGCAATTATTTCTCTACACACGTCACAGGTGTCGAAACATTAGAAAAATAACTCGACAAGTCTGTGTCTTCTCTTTCCCTGAGGTTAATTAACTTAGTTGTTATACTAGTACGCTACGTCTTCCACCTTGCATAAAAGTTGCAATGATGTTGCGTCTACTTGTTATTACAATGAGTTCATAAATATATTTCCTCCACGTTTCAGAGTTAACGAGGTAAAAAATATGTTACCTCTTGTCTTTAGAATCAGCTGTAGAAGCATCAAGATGATAAGAAATTATATTCGTATGTTTATTGTCATTGGATATCTTCATTTAGTGAAAGACATACGCTTTATCATTGTACAGAGAGTATTATTCTAACGCTCACTAAGCATCCTTGAACAAATAAGACCGCATAAACTCTTTGTTTATTTGAAGGTGATTTTATATTCTTCAACTGGATATCTGTTTTCATTGCCGTGTCTACAATATAACAACTAACGACTCCACTTTAAACATCACATTACATAATCGTCTTTAAGCATCAACATTTAATGACATTTATTGTTGTTTTTGCAATATTCAAATAAAGCTGCTTACTAGAAGCAAAAGTTGACTTGTTTTTGTCTATAGATCAACATGTTATCACTTATTTGTACCTTGCAAGAAGCCAAAAAATCACGTAAAATACTTTAAATGTAAAGCCATCAAATGTTATGGACTAAATTGTACACTTGAATTCGTCTAATTTCTGCAAATACTGCCTTCAATGCTCACAACAAAACTGCAGGTTGAATTATTGAATAGGAAGATATCCTAACAATTAATGGAAACAATTACACTAACTCGGAGAAAAAAATTGTCTTTAAAGCTCTGTGCTAAGCTGTTTGATCGAACAGCTTGTACAATCAATAGAAAGCTTCAAGATGGCATTTAGGTAAAGCCCACTGTCAGTTGTACCTTTTTTCTCTTCTAGTCTATTTTGACTGCAATTCAGTACTAGTGCCAATGAACACTATTGTAAATTACATCTAGCAAAGGATTGATGGCATTCTCTTTACAAAATGTCTTACTGAATTTTTAAAATCATAAAATAGGGGTGTTTCTTGAAGTAAATAGCACTAGAATCTCTCGATATATTTATCGCAGTGCTAGCTAACGAAGAAAAGGCAGACGTTTCTGTAATATACTAAAACTGTGACTTGCAACTGTGCAGCTTAACAATAAAAAATGTCACAACTTAACATTGGCTTTTATACAGTTCAAATATTGTACGATTGAATGGGTTATAAAAACGTTAGGTGTTTTTTTGAAATAGCTATGAGTATGCTCCATAAAAACTAAAACCGTATGTTAATTATCTTAATATTTGTACCATGACTTACCTCTAAAGCAACAAAATTTTCTCCTACTACCTTCCAATCTTCCAAAATGAAAAGAAATATTAATTAAACATTTATGTGACGGAAAAACGTTTGTTATTGATTTGCTCACCAAATTCCTTCCATCGCATAAGACGGATCAGTCTTGCTACGAAATTTGTTTATCGTGAAGCCAACAAAATATTTTGTGATGATTTTTAAAACTTCTTTATGTCACCTTTAAGAAATGATTTGACCTATGAGGTCACCGGATTACGGCAATGGGCAAAACGAAGTACAGTTGCATCGTATTATGTGTAGTACGAATTTTTTTATACTTAATTGCTGTAACCTCATATTTAAAGTTATTAGTTTTATCTCTGATATCAAACAAACATGTGTGGTTATTTGGAAGGAAAATTTTTATGTTTTCTAATTTTTTGAGTCCTAAATAACCGCAGGCCAGGAAGAAGCCAACACTGTATCTATAAACAGCTGGGAGCCTTCTGCGTTTCATAATTTTAAAATATAGAGGAAATCAAGCTCATCTTTTTAACCATTGCACTTGCGTTACATAAGCATAAACGTAGTTGGTAAAGCTAAAGTAAGACTCCTAAAGATACTTCGATGATAACAGAACATAATCTCCATACTCCATTCAATAGAGTTAACTTAATGAACAAACAAGTCCATAAAATATTTGGTGAATGAGCCTCAATCAAGTGTAACAGTTAAAATTGTCTAACATAATCTTTCAAAATTACAGAGATAAAGGACATTTTACCATTTGAGATTACAAGCAGCTTTAATCGACATGGCAAGAAAAATTATTTATATAACATTTAAAGTGTTGTAATATATCTGTATTTAGTTAAACTCATCGTCTTCGATATCATTCTTAGGTTTCAATGCCACGCATTACTGCAATATATAAAATGACTTTTTCACACGTACAGACTTAAGAAGACCTTACGTAGATGCGGAAAGACCAGAAGTAAATTCTAGAGACTTGTAAAAGAAGCGTGAACTTAAACAGGTGTGTCTATGTTTCTTTGTTGTCTAGAAACTCGTTGCGTCTTTCATAGCATTTAAACAGCATTGTCTGGACATAAGTTTAATATAAAAAATTAAATCATTGCGGAGAGTAAATTTTCCAACAAAACTCTCAACAACCACCTTTGGAAAGATCAGACATAGCATAAGACCTTTGCATCTTTGAAACTGAGCAAAGCAATTATTTAGCATTGAAGCATAAACTGACTACGAGAAAACGTTCAACAATCAGTTATCGTCGACAATAATCGCACATGATAAACATTTTGACCTCCTATGCTGCACTATCGATGAAAAGGGGCTTTTCTTTAACCTTTTGGCAAATGTCAGTCCTACGGGTCTAAGAGGTTTCAGGAGACATTTATCTCTGACTTATTTTGTAAAAAGAAAAATTGAAGTGCTTTTCTTTTCA
The DNA here is from genome assembly GCA_024741275.1 of Chironex yamaguchii. NCBI lineage: Eukaryota > Metazoa > Cnidaria > Cubozoa > Chirodropida > Chirodropidae > Chironex > Chironex yamaguchii. Next base: position 263 of record JANTCA010088396.1, on the reverse strand, counting down.
AATGTTAAATTGTATAGTTAAATCGTTTCTTCTATTTGTGACAGTTTGCTAACTTGATCTAAAGTTATCACACCTAACTTGAATTGTCATTATCCTTGATCGTTGTCTAGAGACTGCGGCAGAAGAGTTTTGTTCCCTTTTCGTGGTCATCAAGAGAATACAAAAAAGATTTATTTACCGCATATGAAAGAGCAAAATTTACGTGATTTGAAAATGTGTTTTTACATGATTTATATGTAAATCTTTACTAAATCTATTCATCA
>JANTCA010088385.1:0-13932 GCA_024741275.1 Chironex yamaguchii | reverse complement strand
GTATGATTTTAGCGCAATGTCGCAAATTTTCAAGGCGATTTTCAAGTTTTGTACCACAAAAAGATTGTTCAAATTCTTTATTTGTTCTGAAAATAAAAACAGGCACTGGAATGTTTTCTACAACAAGCAACGTCAAAAGGAATTGCCTAACTAAAATGTAATCTGATTTATTTTTAGAATCATTGCAAGCTGAATATATGAAAATATTAGATAACAGTCAGCTTCAACTCAAATTTCATGTTTCTTATTAAAAAAGACGTGTGGTTTAAAGTTATTCGTGCAACGCGGATCTGCGGTAAAATAATCGTATGGAGAATTATACGCCTGGTCACACCAGGTCACAAATCGGTCATTTTAAAAGAATCAAATTGAATAATTAACTTCGAACTAGGATCCCCTTACTGCAAGCCTTTCTCCTTTCCTACTGAGCTACACAGCTGAATTGGAATGATCCAAAGAATTTAGCCAAATATTGACCTTGAGATCCTTATATTTGTTTATCAGGTTATTTTCTTACTGCAAAACTATATGTTTGTGTTTTTATGACAGACACCAGATACCAAACAGCCAAGTACAGCAGAATATACGCAGGCAGGCAAACCCTTAACGAGAATGACAACCCCAACGGCCACCTCACCATCAGTCGCTACTCCATCTCCTGCTACTCCATCCCCCGTTACTGCAGCAACCACTACGTCATCCCCCACTACTCCATCAGCGGCTGCAACTTCCTTTGGGTCTACAACATTCCAATCCACTCTCCAGAAGTCAACTAGCAGAACTGGTATTTCAGTCGTGCAGAAACAAACAGGAAGCCCAAGTACAGAAGGTTAGTACGCAGTTCCTTTTGTTAGCCGATGTAGGCATTGAAAAGACTGATCTAAATCTTTTTAAAGCGCAAAACAGCATTTTTAAGGAAAGGAAAAGTTGGATAATGACTCAGTAAGTTACTGCAGTTATATTGCAAAACAATTGATTATTCTGACAGGGTCAGTCTTCTCTGTTGTAATATGAACTCTTCTGACAAATTACTGTGAAGGCGGCATAATGAGATACGTTTTGGTAAAACTGAAAAGAGAAAAATTAAAAAACCTTTCTTTAGAGTTCCCACAATTTAATAATACAGCGATTAAACTTTTTAATAATGTTTAAAAATCCGATCATCATGAAGGTAAATCCTCGTATTTTTGACTTGTAGCATCTACAGTTAAGCCTACTGCCGTCCCAGGTTGTGGCAGTCGATTTGGATGCTGTCAAGATGGATTGATTGGAGCCTTAGGACCAGATTTTCTTGGATGCCCCGGTAAGAGACATATCAATCCATTTCGCTACTATTTAATTATTTTCCCTCGATACCTGAGCAATTTCCTGTATTTAATTGTACAATTGAGTGGCGTAGGCAAGGTTTGAAACTTTTGTCATGACCCCACCACTGTTATGGCGGGAAACAACCAACTTGTGAATTTCTTATCGACGATTTTACAACTGTATATGTACAACTGATTGAGAAGGGAATATACGTCTACCTTAACGAATGAGGACAGCAACTCACAGAAAATCGATAAGATTGTCAAAAACGCAATAATTAAAAGCAAAAGACGGAAGCTAAGGTCTGGAAAACAATAAATATCGATAAACAATAAAGAGTTAAGACGGGTGTTTAGTTACTGTGGCTTTGACGGGTACTACAAACTCTAAGGATGGGTGCAAGGGAATGATATCTTAACACTGGCACTATGCTCTTTAAAACTTTAGGATTCGTCACCTGTTGCCGTGTGAAGTCGTAGATAGTTCGAATTACCGCCGTGGTTGACCTCAGATTACTACGTCCCTTTATTTGCTGCCGGTGTTGACCCTCAGATACTTGCATTCCGTCCTCTAGTCAGAATGGTCAACTGCGGTCGCACTCCATTCGGCGATCTCGGTTCTGGTTCGATTTACCACCAACATTGTATTTGGGTGGATAATGGTGGATGGCGATGTCGGGGAGTGGACATAAATCAGAAGAGGAGTGAGACAGGGATGGGTCATGTCACATGACTTATTCTTGCTCTACAGTAAAGTAGTTTTAAGATACATAGATGACGTGCCAGGTGTTCGAGAGCGAATGGTGAATAACACACGTTATACTGATGACACTGTCTTGACAGCAAAGAATGAAGAAGACCTGCAGAAGACTGTTGATCAAGTGGTTATTCGTAGTGCACAGTATGGTCTAACACTAAACAGCAGAAAGACCTACACAATGGTTATGTTTAAAGACTGAGAGACTCCATCTTTCTCCATTGAAGTCGAAGGTTCAAATCTCAGGCAAGTGGTAGAATTTTCTTACCTTGGCGGCACTTTAAGTTCGGATGGATGAAGCAAGAAAGAAGTCATCAAACGAACAGCGCAAGCAAAAGCTAAATTTATGTCTTTTAGACCAGTTTTGATCAACATGAAGCTAACGACTGCAAAAAAGATCTGTTTGTTAAGAACATATGTATGGTCAGTAGTAAAGTATGGATGTGAGACATAGACAGTTGGAAAAAAGTTGGAAAGGAGAATTAACATGTTTGAAATGTGGTGCTAATTTATGTCTTTTCGACCAGTTTTGATCAACACGAAGCTAACGACTGCAACAAAGATTTGTTTGTTAAGAACATATATATGGTCAGCACTTAAGTATGGATGTGAGACATAGACAGTTGGATAAAAGTTGGAAAGGAGAATTAACATGTTCGAAATGTGGTGCTAATTTATGTCTTTTCGACCAGTTTTGATCAACATGAAGCTAACGACTGCAACAAAGATCTGTTTGTTAAGAACATATATATGGTCCGCTCTTAAGTAACGATGTGAGACATAGACAGTTGAAAAAAAGTTGGAAAGGAGAATTAACATGTTTGAAATGTGGTGCTAATTTATGTCTTTTAGACCAGTTTTGATCAACATGAAGCTAACGACTGCAACAAAGATCTGTTTGTTAAGAACATATGTATGGTCAGCACTAAAGTATGGATGTGAGACATAGACAGTTGAAAAAAAGTTGGAAAGGTGAATTAACATGTTTGAAATGTGGTGCTAATTTATGTCTTTTAGACCAGTTTTGATCAACATGAAGCTAACGACTGCAACAAAGATCTGTTTGTTAAGAATATATGTATGGTCAGCAGTAAAGTATGGATGTGAGACATGGACAGTTGGAAAAAACTTGCAAAGAAGAATGAACATGTTTGAAATGTGGTGCTAATTCATGTGTTTTAGATCAGTTTGACCAACATGAAGTTAACGACTGCAACAAAGATCTGTTTGTTAAGAACATATGTATGGTCAGCAGTAAAGTATTGATGTGAGACATGCACAGTTGGAAAAATGTTGGAAAGGAGAATTAACAGGTTTGAAATGTAGTGCTATCGACGAATGATGAAGATTACTTGGACAGAAAGAATATCAAATAAAGACGTTTTAGGACAGGAGACAAAAATGTGGAACTACGTCCACAAATCAAGAAAGTACAGTTAGGTTTTGTTGGTCATGTTTGCCGTGCTGGTGGACTGGAATACCTTGTATCAATTGTAATGATAGAAGGAAAGCGTGCAAGGTGTCAACAGAGACTGACAAAGTGGGATATAATCAAGGACTGGTTGGGAACAGAAAATGGAACTGCAGTATTAAGAACAATACAGGGGAGGATGAAATGGAGGGCCATGATTGCCAACGCCACAAATTATGGCACTTAAATGAATGAAACAGGCGTTTCTATCCCATTAATAGGATGATTACACTAATTGAATCCAATAAAATGAACGGGGTGTTTTATGCTTTAGTAAATATCCTCGAAAATCATTGCATGAAAAAGAGCATATGCGAAAAGTGAGGTGACTGCAATTTGCCTTTTTGTTGTGGGAATGTCAAGATTAAGTAAACATTTGCGAAAAAAAACCGGAGATGACTTTGGGTCATGAATGGGATTGTTTCCGGGACAAAAGGGGAGCTAACCATTCACTGCTAAAGGAGTTACAGCTAAAAGTTTCAAGCAGTTTTGACATTTTTCAGTTATATCTGAAGTCGGGTTTAATGAGCTACTAGGATACGTAGCCCAAACATTTGAAACACTAGCCCCTAATTGTGTCAAATAAAACCATGAGAGAGCCAATATCACCAGAAGTTTATCGTTGACAGTCAAAGTATATCAAGTATGTGACTGATTCCCATTGCATGGTTGGTTAAAAGAATTAATCCTCCATGCTTTGTCGCAGGGAAACAGAGTATGTTCTATTTTCACGAGTCATTGCACGGAGTATTTATTACAACGCATGTTCAGTTTACACGATGCAATTTTGACTCGTGAGTCTGACTCGTGAGTCAAACGCATGAATAATAGGCAGCGTGTAACCTGGCCTTTACAAGTCAACATTTAGCAGCCGGTCTTTGTTTTACCATTCTGAAGATAGGTTGTTCTTTTTCTTGAAGAATATACGTCTGTATGCCAGATGCCGGCAGCGCGTGGACCATGTCGGAAGTTCAGTCGACGGTATTTTTACAATTTTCAGTTAATGCGTTGTGAAGAATTTGAATATGGTGGATGTAAAGGAAATGGAAATAACTTTCGGACTTTGAAACTCTGTCTTTCCCACTGTATGAAAGGTAGGCTGTTTTAATTTTTTAGACTTATTTTAGAACATTGCTGTTTTTCTTGTAATCCAAGAAGGGCACTAACAAAATGCCGCATCAAATTGTTTCCCAACGGAAGAACTTCAACTGTGTTCTCAAGGATACAACGTTACCAATCTCAAGTCATTTAAATTGCCATACATTCGTAAGTTTCCATTTTGATTTTGCACCAAATCAGGTAATGAACAGGAGGTTATATGTTCGAATCCCCATCGCCACAAGTAGAAAGTGTTTTGAAAAAAAGCAACGGGAGCCCACTGTCAGGAGTTAACTTCATGGAGCATCCCTCGATCCTCGCATGAAAGTAAGGAAGGCTCAATAGCAAGCATTTTTTGAAAGTGGTCAAACAACAAAGATACCACCACCCGACCCCCAAACCCCATTCATCTCATTTGTGCCCTCTTAAATCTTATGGTTTACGCTTGCAATTTCCTGTTTCTGTTTTTGGTGTCCATGTTAGAGATTGGTTTTGAGACCGAAAATTTGTACCATATTCGTATGATTCGTCATGATTCGTAGCGTTTAGAAAAATTAGCCACGCTTTTCACAACTATGAAGATTTAGGTTACTTGCCATTTATAAGCAGCAGATACTGGCCTTGTCATGGCCTAAGAATGTTTAACAATTCTAAAGGACACTGTGGATTAATAGTGCATTAGGATTTTATTCGTAAGAACTGTCTGTGCTTATTTTCTGACCGTCCTTTTATAAAAGAATCATTAAATCGATGTTTCAATTTCGATTTGTGTAATTTTTCCTGATTTATTGATATGTGTAACGATGCTTATGGAGGACTGGACTTAAAACACTATGGGAAAAGTTTCGAAAACTAGACGAACATAATGTTGTATTTGATGTCTAATTTGAATACTTTTGTAGTACTTGTGTCTCATTTGAATATGATTGCATGACGTGTGTGTAATTTGAATATCAAGTGAATCTTCTCAATTTCTTTCCGTAGATAAAATGGACAAAGAAATGGCAAAGCTGAAGGTATCCCTTCTTCTTTTTACTTTTTTGTATGTTTTTGTAACTGCCAAAAGATTTCCAGGTTCCACTTTCCATGTTCGACGTTCCATGTTTCTCTTTCTATATTTCATATTCCGCGTTGAATTTTCTATGACTTATAATCACTGTTCCTTTTTTCATGTTCCACTTTCAAAGCGCAGTTTTTTACTTTTTTGAAGGATTTACCCTTTCTTTGCAAAAGCATCCACTATAAGGCTCCAATGCTCTCATTCTGACGACTGGGTTTATCATCCGCCGATCCTGATAGATGGCCAACATGGTCGATAATCGTTTAATGTTTAAACGTCATTCGTTGTGGTGTTACGGAACCGCCGCTTCAAGGTCTAAGTAGCCTGTTAGAGAAGGGACGGTTGGAAAAGCAACGAGACTGAAGTGATGTAAATCAAAATCTTGGAAATTACAATCTGAGGAAGTTTAGCCTAATATATATATATAGACGAGTCGACGTTTCCAATGGCGTTCCGTGCTAGGAGGATGCTGGCTTATCCTCATGACAGTACCTTCTTGGCAGTTATCTAAGATCGGTAGAAATGACTCCTACATCTACGTCTTCTCCCGATCCTTTCCTTGACTTTTCTTTGTGACTGTGTTCAGAAGAAGTTTGAGGATTATATATCTACGTGGACGTGACGTACTTCGTGCGTAATGGCCCGATAATTAGAGTTCGGCCATTGTCAATTCGTTCTAAACCACACCTAGTACTGTGATTTTAAGATGTCGTCTGTATTCGTCGGGAACGTGATAGACCTTATCACGTAGATGATGTAGTTTTTGCATCACTTTGCGTAATTGCCGTCACTTGCCGTCACGTAGGATATTTTACATTTTGGCTAAATATTTGCATTTATTATTACTTGATACTTACATTTATTATTACTTGATACTTACATTTGTTATTACTTGATACTTACATTTATTATTTCTTAATACTTACATTTATTATTACATAATACTTACATTTGTTATTACTTGATACTTATATTTATTATTACTTAATACTTATATTTATTATTCACTTATGACAGTGGGTACTCTTTACCTGTATTAATTTTTTGTATTTTCCCACGTAGTATATCCTTAAATAGTGAAGGCATCTGCTCGAAATACAAGTTTTTAACTAACAGCATCATCATATAACTATATATTGATAAATATATCAGTTACCTAGATTACCAATGGATGCAGTCTCTAAACATGTAGCTACTTGTCAATCTATAAGGGAGTATTAACCAGACAATAGAAAAGTAACAATAAGTGAAAATGTGACTATTGTTGTAGTCATCATTAATATACTTTCCAGATGATGAAATGTCACAAATACCATTTGGCAAGTCTTAGTGTGATATGTGAAACAAAAACGTGATGGAATATGTGGCAAGTGATAGAAAATCTTTTCTTTTAATTTTGCGAGGAGTCTACGAGCAGCATTAGAGGACAGATGCCCTCAGAGGGTTTCGCCAGTACAAATTTGGAACGTGAAGTGATTCTTATATTGACTAACGTAGGCATATAGTGGAATTGTGCTTTTACTTCGAAAAGTGTTTGTTAGAGTAAATATTGTCATAGAGATTCCATAAACCACACCAAAATTTTTATCACACAAACACCACAAGATATCTATATCAGGTGAAATTTATGGCGAACAAATTTTCCTTGGCGTGTTTTTTTTGCTTAAGAGCGGACTCAAGTGACACGAGCTTGATAATCGATTATAGATCATAATATTTTACCCGAGATATAAAACTTTAATAACCTACCAATGTATCAGTATGTTTCAGTAGGACAATGTTGATTAGTTTCTGAAAATTGGAATAGCCACAGGATTCCTTAATTGTGTTCGATATGTAGCCCAGAGTTGAAATTATATCGGACTAAAGTTTCCTTCTTTTGAATGATTCGATTAGTAATTTCCAATATTGTAGTGTGTATCCTGAAAGCAAATAAGAAAGTGCATTCTGCAGTATATTTTTCAATGGTTTATGTATTTTACATATTGCAAATTAATAATTTTGACTTAAAATTTCTATACTTTTATTTTCTTTCGTTTTTTTTCTATCAGACTACATTCATTCCAACCACATTGAGAACTGAAGACTTTGGTAAGCCTTAATCATGGATAGTGGTACCAGATAGCGCGAATCTTCGACGTCTACAAGTTGTGTTAGATAAAAGCAGACCGTGTATTACTATGATAGACTGCGCGAAGATTAAGGTCATTGAGATTATAATATACATTTCAATGGAAACGTTGCAAGTATAACCAGTAGAACGAAGTGAAGTAACTGCCGGGGACTAGATCCGACTATTTTTACTATTGCACCGACCGACTTCGCACCGACACACCGATACACCGATACACAGACGCAATAGTAGAGAATCTAAGAGTGATTTTTACGAACAGATATCTTTATTATAGATATTTTTACCAACAGTCCAAATTACACCCCGCATTTACTTCAACGATAAATGACCTTCTTTTCTGTGTAACGCTCTTTCTCTCTGTCTGTCTCTGTGTTTACGTACGGGCGCGTATATGTACTGACGTATTACTCTCTGCCGTCTTTAAGGTAGATTAAATAACTTCTTTTCTCATATTTGTTCTTTCTATACATGGGTGGTCTTAGCCCTTCAAAGGTTCAGAGTTTCAGCACTTTTAACACCTCAACTGTCGCTAACTTTTGTCTTCTATAGCATAAATTAGAATTAATTTTAGTTTAAGTGATTTTAGTTGCCTTAAGGGAACACCGTTATTTACTGTCTATACACTGTTTGTCGTAGAGTCCTTGTCAGAGTGCAACAAGCGTCGACGTCTAGCTGTAAATAAACAAATTTTGGGCCGTGCCCTGCTCCCAGAGGAGCGTATTTACGTACCTGAATGCCACGATGATGGAGCCTTTAAGAGAGTTCAATGTTGGAGTGAAAAGGGGTATTGTTGGTGTGTTGATCAAGATGGAAACGAAATACAAAATACAAGAACTAAAGGGAGACCGGCCTCCTGCCCCCAAGGTAAGTGATCTGTACGATTTTAAATATTGTCACGTGATAACATTATACGAAGGCGCGAACACGATACTTACGTAGCATTTTGCACATTGTTTAAAAATTACCGTAAAAGCTCTATTAAGCCTCGGCGTGGGTTGGGGGGGGAGGACGTATTTAATTTTTGATGTCTTATGGGAGGGACTTATTAGAGAGGGGGCTTATTAGAGAGGGGGCTTATTATAAAAATTCTCAATTAAGGTTACAATTTTTTTGTTGTTTGCTGGGCTAAAAATCTATAAAAAATAGCTAGCTAGCAGTTACCAAATGCTAAAACAATGTTTTTTGCCCAGTTTTTAATGAAGACAAAGCCAATGATAACTTCCTTATCTTAATCGTGATTCAGAGGGTCGTGAAAAGCTTGTTGGTCATTTGCCAATCGAAATATCATTTTTGCTTAGTAAGTTTCTCAAAGGTGAAGGTTGTTCCCTTCAATCTCACAAACTGGACCAAGGATGCTAGAGGATGGACTGGTTGTTCCAGGAACATTTACAGGACTGTCACAGTCTACAAGGTTGTTAGAGACGCTAGAGGCAGAACTGAACAAGAAAGCTTTGACTCTTTAATACATGAAAATAGAAATTGGAAGTATTACATTAAAAAACATCATAAGCTAAATTCTCGCGTTCAACATGTTTATTTGTTCAGGAAATGTGGATCTGTATTGATAGCGACGCAATCTAAGCCTTCTCTTCAAAACATGGGGGGCTCAGTAACGAGGGGGGGCTTGTTTCAAATTTTTGCTTCAGAAGGGGGGGCTTAATCGAGCTTTTAAGGTATATTATCGTACTTTTTGCCAGCGAAGAGACTTTTATTTATTTTGATGTGTATACGGTAATATATGTTTGATAGTGTGCAGTGTAAACTACCCGTCAGATTAATTCAAGGTTCTGCTTGAGAACTTTATGTAAGTGTACTTGTTTGGGAGCACAGATGTCACAATAGTTTCCTCTGACAGCTTATTCATCATCATTACGATCATCGTCATCAGCAACTTTATCATCATTAATATATTTGTGATCATCATTATCAACAGCGGCGTCATCATTGTCATCATCATCTTCATTATTGTCGTCATCATTGTCATCATCATCTTTACTATTGTCGTCATCATTATCATCATCATCTTCATTATTGTCGGCATCATTATCATAATCATCATCATCATCATCTTCATCATTATCATCCTCAGTTTCATCATTATCATCATAATCATCGTCATTATCAACATCGTAAACAGTATCATCATCAACATTACCATCATTAGCGGTGTCATGATCAGGATGATCATCGTCATTGTTAACACCATAATCATTATTATCGTCAACATTACCATCATTGTCATGATCATTGTCATGATCATCATCATTATAATCATTATAATCATTGCTATTATCATTATTATCGTTAACATCGTCATTATTATTATTATTATGATCATCATCATCATCATCATCATCTTCTTCGTCGTCGTCGTCAACATTACCATCAGCTTTGTAATCATTATCATCACTGTCGTCATGATTATCATCGTGTTATGGCACTGGTTACGTATCGGAAGTCAGCCGGGTAAGTGCATTTCACCCGATAGCCCGATTAAAAGAATCTTGCTGCCTCAGACCCTTCCTCTTCACATTTTCCGTCAAAGTCTCTTCCCACTTTTTTCTGGGATGTCCACGAGCCTTTTTTCATCAATTTTCAATCTTCAGAAATTTGAGTTTGAGTTTAGTCCAACTTATCCAGAATACCTCAGATTGTTTTCCTCACGGTTTCTACAGTTTCCTATTCTCACAATCTCCCCAGGAGTTTATTTTGATTATTAAACTTTTTCTCCCCGGTTCATTTCAGCGGTTACCTTTGTTGATCCCACGTGTAAAGACAGTTATCCTCAATGCAAAACTCAAGCAGCAATAGAAAACTATTGTAGTGACTATTCAACTTTTATGAAAAAGTTTTGCCCTCAGTCCTGTGGATTTTGTGGTAAGGCAACAGAATTATAACGTTTTATGTCATGCTTAACTATTTTGCTCTGAAAAGCTTTTAACTTATACGTAAGTGAAGAAAACTTTTATACTCCAAGTATTTTGTTTACCAGTGGAAATAGCTATAGTCTTGATTAACTAACGTAGTGTAAGTTGTATGTTTGTGGCTATGCAACAAAGGTGATACCATGTCATGTATTGCAACTCACCTGATAATTCATATGACAGCCCACTTCACTAAAGAGGTCTGTAAGACCTGCTATTGGACTTTGTTGTTTATAATCTTGGTCTTGAGTCCACAATTTTATTGTGTATATGTGAAATAATGTTAGGGTCTGGTAATGACTTACTGCTGTAACGATCTTATTATTTTTGCAACTCCTTGTAATCTTTAGTAACCATTCCCCTTAAGCAACAGTTATAAGCAGTATTTTCTGACAGCAACTTTCCTGCAAGCATCCAGGATGTGGTATTTGATCATTGTTTTGTAACGTGCAGTGTTTCTGCTATCAACTTAACTTCATTTATTATGGCAGTGATGTATGGTGTAAAGCCTGTTATTACTTTTGTCGCTAGTATTTTTCGTTTTTTGCTCCATTTTTTTAGGGATCATCAAACGACCAGGTTGTGGCAGTGATTATGGATGCTGCATGGATAACATTGCTCCTGCTAAGGGATTAGACTACTACCAGTGCCCTGGTTTGTGTCTTTGCCATATTCGTAGCACACGAACAAAAGTTTTAACGATTAAGGATCGTCCATGTAAAATGTAGGGGGGGGGGGTTGCTGCTGATTATGCTCCAAGCAAAAAGATAGCGATTGATACCTTATCTCTATTGTAAATGATTTGGTTTTGTTATGCAGTTGCGCCGTAGTGTGTACTGCAAAGTAGATTATACCTTAGTACAAATTAAGGGGGTTGGGGTGGGACTTTGGTTTGGGTGTGTTTGGATGTTAACATTAGTTGGTTGTGCCTTTATCGCGCGGCAAGTTACTGACTCACGCAAGATTTAAAGTTTAATTGGTGGTGCTATCATTTTTTTACAGTTTGTAGGAACACAGCGGTATAAAATTTGTCGAAAAATTAGAGCTTAATTCTCAAACGTTTTCTGTTTTGCATAATGTATTGTATACATTGTATAGATGAAGCCAAGTTGTTTAAACGAGATGCTGATTTTGTTTGAATTTGGAGACATCAGATGTCTCTGGGACAATGTTCTTCAAAACCGCTTTAATAGCTGGTTAATTGAAAAAAAGCTTTTCTTTTAGGTATTGTTGGTGTGTACTTGGTTGTAAACGTGCATTTAAACCATGGTATTGTCTGTGTCAGGTCACTTGTAAAGAGGCCAACTTGATTAATAAAATGGGATACGTAGAACGTGAAAATAATTACATTTAAGAGATTGTTACAATGACACTAACTTTTATGTATTTCCTTTTGCGATAGAGTACGATTCGGTTTGCAGTATGCCGAAAGTTGCAGGACCTTGCTTTGCTAATATGGCTAGATATTTTTTCAACAAAACAGCTGGTAGATGTGAAAAATTTGTCTATGGTGGTTGTATGGGAAACCTGAATAATTTTCTGACAAGCGTGGAGTGTCACCTTAGATGTGAATTAGGTACGTACCATCGTATTGTCTTGGATATACGTTAGTAAAACTATCACTCAAATAGAGAACTAGATTTTGTTGAAATAATGTCAGTTAAGTTTACTAGAAACAAAGGATCACTGGATGGAGACCAATCTTAAAGTAAGTCGAGCATTGCACTTGTCCAGTTATGACATACTCAATGCTGCTACTTATCTCCCATAAGTCGACAAACCATTTTCCGTGTAAAGTGTATTAAGAAGATAAAAATGTCGGCACTAACTACCATATTTGTTGCACTGATATAATTATTAGTTCGTTGCATAGCATTCTCAAATTTAACTTCCTTGCACTAGAGAACGAATTCAACTGTGCATTTGTAAGAGGAAGCCTAGGGGTAGTCCTTTCGTCATAAGCATACTTGAGCTCGATAAATTTACCAATTCCCATATTCACAGTGCCCTTGAGATCAGACGTACTCCTTACTATAAATCGGGATTGGTTTGAGACAGCGGCACCATAACCAGAATCCACTTTTTTATTATTTCCATTTAGTCTTCCGTTTAGTTTAGAAAATAGTTATGATGTTGATTGTGAACTGGACGTTTGGAATAAACTTTACTGTCATCATTATTATTTGTTCTTCCAGTATAGGTAGGGCGTTACCAAGTCATCACGTTACTGTGTGATCAATTTAAATCCCAACAACTCTTTATGTCGTGAGCATCTGAAGGGTTTTCTGTTAACACGTTAACTTTTCTCTTCCTTGTTTAGAATTTGCGCGCAAAACTACTACACCGGTAAGCGATTATTTGGTTTTTTGATGGCTGATACTTTTTTTGCTGGGCTCTCATCAAAGCAATTTCGATTGTTTTCTTATGGTTCAATGTGTGACCTTAATGTTTTAGAGCTATATCTATAAAAGTAGCTTTCCTGTGCTTCCCTTTTCGGTCCTGAGATAAAATTAAGTTGTAGGTGATATACTGATCAACCATTCACGTCTTCTAAAAGAATTCATGAGTTCTAATGCTGTTGCCAGGAAGTTACATCCTTGTTGCTTTGCTGTGCAAGTGTGTGTTTCTCTGTACTGACAGTCATAATACAATTCTTGCTAAACAAAGGATGAGAAGTGGATAAAATTTAGGCAAGAAAATCAGGATTATCATAAATGTATAGAAAAAAAACTCGCTGACGAAGTCACAAGAATTCCCGCGTCACCAAATGCATGTCTGAGACGGCATTAAAAGTGTGTTGAAGAAGGTGTAGAGAGAAAAAGAGGTAGCCATGCAAAGAAAAAGAAAAAGAAATTAACCATATCTAAGAAGACGAAACTGAGAAAAGCTGCCAAGGTATAGGGATCATGGCAAGGTCATAAACAATAAAATTTAGAGATAGTGCCGGCAAATCAAAGGAGAGTAGTATGAGAAGAAACTTCAACAATTAGACATGGTGCATTTTACTCAAAATGCAACTGTTCGTAATGAAATCAAGACATAATGCGCCGACTACCAATGGACATGGTACATTTTACTCAAAATGCAACTCTTCGTAATGAAATCCAGACATAATGCGCCGACTACCAATGGACATGGTACATTTTACTCAAAATGCAACTCTTCGTAATGAAATCCAGAC
>JANTCA010088374.1:0-13934 GCA_024741275.1 Chironex yamaguchii | reverse complement strand
CGATTACCTATAGAACGAGTTGTTGGACTCTCACCCCAAGATGAGGATACTAACCAAAGCTGGGTTACCAAGCACCAGAAGGAGTTATACGAAGCCCACAACAATGCAGCAAGGAACCTTACCAGGGAAGCTGAGGTGTGCAAGAGAAAATTTGACAAACATCCCAGAACTAAGGACTCACCAATTGAAGTTGGTGAACGAGTTCTCACTCGCAGTCGTCAAGTTTGAGGCCGAAACCAATTCCAAGATAGATGGAATGAGCGAGTCTACAAAGTCATTCGTCATTTTGAGAATGGTACGTATCTTATCGTATCGTATCTGCCGATGGACATGTCAGCAGGGCCGAGCTTCAAGTTTGCCCAATGACCATCCTACAGCCACACATTCCCATCAAGGCCTGGAAGTCTGTACATTCACCACCAGCAGCAGCTGAGACCTCAGATGATGAGAGCCTACCAGACTTGCAAACTGAAATTGCCCAATAGCCAATCAATGGACCAACTTGGCCCAGTGTAGGACATGATAGGGCCCAGTTCCTCCCTTGTCGTTCAACATGTAGAACTGCTGGTAAACATAGCAATCGCTACAGATTACCCAAGAGTGCAGTTCAAGATCAAACATGATTTGTTTCACTGGTTTAGCTGACATAAGGTTATGCTCAGCAAAAGTGGGGGAGAGTGTAATAGGACCACATAACTATGTAATGGGTCAGCTGATTTGTATACAAACTGGGATTTCAACAGATGTAATTAACCTTAGTTATTTTGTTGGGAAATGACTAAGTAATTAAAGCCATTTGCTTACTTACCTTATTTTACATGATATTCCACCTATTAGGTAAGCAGTTCTATAAACTGAAGCTAGATTTCCTAAGTTACATTCCACAAATGTCAGAGATTAGGATCACCTGCATCACCTAGGAATGCTTTGTTTACAACTGATGTCATACTTATTGTTTCTAGTTATGTTAATGTCCGCCTACTATGCAATCCTGAAACATTGGTTATTTACTTTGGTAGATATTACTGATCCCCTAGTAGCTGTATTACAACAGTATGACATGTTAGGTACTTACCATTGAGCAATCTACCATGCATATATACCAGGGAGACCAACTCCACCATTGCCTGGTCTGAAGTCTAGGATGAGAAAGGAGGAGGGTTGGGAGAGGAATAGGTGGGACTCTCCCGTAAAACCAAGTTCCAGAGATAGCAGCGGTCCTGCAAGCATCATTTGATGTTGTCGTAAAATGCAGTTCTTGGAACGGAGTGACGCAAATTGTCATCACACTATTCGCAGCCGGATTCTACCCACAGCCAGGAATCTGAAGCTACGCTATAACAACAACAACAACAACCAGGGAGACCAATGCTAAGTTCAGTTGTGGATGGAACATCCAGTGAGACAGAACATCCAGTAATATAAAATCCAATTGTAGAAGTACACTCACAGTTCTCACTGCAAGTCTTCCTTTGGATTGTAGTAATTCCCTTATAAAGATTAGTAAACAGAGGACTGCCAAATCTCTTGGATCCTTCATTCTTACGTGTTGCCTGTTGGCCCGGTTACATTAAGGTAGATTGACCCTCACTATAATTTTTGAATGACATTTGGGGTCACTGCACACATGATAAAACTTTCAAATGACATTTGTGAACAGGAAGCAACAGGGGATCTCTGGCTGCCAATCATTTTATTGACATTCCCAAGCTAATCTATGCCAAAAACCAGTTTGATTATCTTTTGAAACAAAACATGAGCCTAAAATATGGCAGTGTGGAGTTACCAAATTTTGTCCTTGTGTTGTAAACTTTGCCTTCAATAGGATTATTTTATTCAAAGATTGTACAAGCTACTGGAAAACCTTTTAAAGAGGTTTGTTCAATGATACTTTATCAAAATTATATAATATTTGGTTTAATTTGTGTTGAAGATTGTGTATATTTTGAAATCGCAGCAATTTGGTATGTTGTTCTGGAAGTTTTGGAAGACTTTATTTCCGTCAAAACAATAGGACACAACAGCTATGCAATAGAGGATCATCCCCTTTCCTCAGCTAAGTTTGTCCGTAGGTGACGCCTAATATTTGTTGTAATTCCCACCACTTGAAAGTTCTGCTGTTGAGGTGAGCACTTGCACTTACTTGCACTTATCGCCGTAAACTGGAGCAGTTGTGACTGGCATTTGACACATCCCGCACGAACCTCTGCCACTGTGCCCGGTTGGCCGCCATCTGTTGAGCCACGTCAATGGGGTCCTGCTGGTTGGTGGTGAGCAGACCGCCGAGTTTGAGGTTGTCCAAAAGATGGCGGGAGCACAACAGTTTTGGTGCGCTATGAGGCATCTGCCAATTGGCCGGTCACTTACTGAAGAAGATTTTTGCCGGCAGCCGTTCGCATGGCATTCACAAAACATGACCAAACCACCGGAGCTGCTGTCTCCTCACAATGGTGTTGATGGATGGCTGCTCACAACACTGCAGTCAGATGAAAGTGTTAGTCATGTGATCTCGCAGACTGACCCCACAGATTGTCCTTAGGCATTTCATATTGAACACATCCAAGCATTGTGTGTCACCAATGGAATAGGTCCAGGTCTCGGCGCCATACAGCAATACTGAGATGATGGCGTTGTTATGAACTTTAACTTTTGTAGAGACAGAAATATCTGACCAGGAGAACAGATGAGCGATCCAAGATGGACTAGCAATCCTTAATATCTATTTTTTAATCTGTTCTAAAGTTTGGATATTGTAGTAGTGTAGCAATACAGTTATGGTATTGCTGTAGTATCAGGACAACCCAAACCTCACCTTTGATTTCTTGGTAGCTCAGTGGCCATAGCATTCTGCTATGAAAGCAGAAGGTTGTGGGCTGAGTACCTATCATGGCTGACAATTTGTTTTTTAGAGTCCATTCTCATTTATATACAACATACAATTCACTGGATCATAATGCAATTGCATTTGTGACTCAGGAAAAGAACTTGCAGCAGTCAAATTTAGCACATCCATACTTTCCCCATGATATGTAAAACGGGAAAAAAGAAAATGTTGCATCCTCAGTCTAGAACTTCCTGATGTGCAGAGCCACTCATGTTAGCCGTGACACAGCACTCATGACAGTTGGCCTCAATATTGCAAGTCATCTCAATCAGCCATAACTCAGCACTTTACACAATTAGCATAGCAACTGCTGTCTGGCACTGATGCAACTATCTAACACATCAGTCGCTTAGACGTGAGGCTCACTTCTAGGGGAAAAGCTATATAGTGGCACAATTACCAAATCATTACATCCCAAAATTCACCTCTGAGAAACATGTCGGTAGCTCAGTGGTCAGAGAATTTTGCATGGAAAGGAGATTGTAGGTTCAGTCTCCACTATAGAGATATTATTTGTTTCTAAGAACTTCAGTAACATGAATGTTGATTTTATAAATTACCATCAAGTGACATTATCACTTGGTTGTTGTGATGAGTTAGGGTTTTGATTGTACCAAAAACTCAGTCAAGTATGTCTGTAGGGTACTTATTGCATGAAGGAGTAATAAGGATATTGTAGTAGACTACCCTTTAAACAGTTGAAATAATGTTGTTGGAACTAAGGCGCAACAGTAGTACAATAGCAATATTTTATTCTTTTATTTACTGTTAACTTACTTCACAAAGAAGCTTAGAACAACAATGCTAAATCATAAATTAATTGTTTATTGTTTCAACCATAAGATGATACCCTTTCGGGGACTATGGTTACTAAATGTTGGCTAATATTATGTTGTTTTTAGTCAGATCATTTCTATTTGAAGACCTCTCAGAAAAACATCATGCTCTAATTATCCTGAAAACTCTATACATTTTTGTGTATGGCGAATCAATCTCTTATGGTCAGGGCATAACAAACATGCTGCTTTTATAAGTTTGTAAAGAAAGAATTTCTCTGTTATTTGTATACCTCATCACCATTTACTTAGTGTGATCCATTCTTTTGGTAGTAAACATGTAAATATGTTTTGGTAGTAGAATTTGCGTTATACTTTTATTTCTATTAGGGTACAGAAAAACATGGTTTTCAAGCAAAGTATTCCAATATTATACAGGCAACACATATTATAGTCAAGGAAGAGGGATTGGGCTCACTATGGTGTGTTAATAATTTGTACTAATTTGGATGTAGTATCTGCTTTGTTTTGTGCACGATATTTGATTTATCATAACTCAGTAGTTTGAAGTATGAAGATATACATCCTTGATGGTTTTATTTATTTTATTTTGTATTATGCACTTTATGTTATTCTTCAATCCTGTATCACTTTATACTGCTTGGAGGTAGTCACCAATGGCATCCTTTTGTCTGCAAGAGACAATGGATTAGACATATTAGTTGCATTAGTTTTTGTGCCTGGTACTCTCCTTCTTTCTAGCCATTTTCTCAGCAAGGGCTGCATTTCTCTCCTCTTTACCTTCGTGAACATAATTCCTTACAGATGTGCACCAGGATGTACAGTCGTCAGCCATGGTGTCCCAGGTGGCAGCATTGATGCCACACTGTTTAAGGTCTCCCTTGCAGACATGTTTGTAGGTGTGGTAACCATTTGGCCACATGCCATCTGCCAGTTGGCCATAAGTCACTTAGGATTTGGCAAAGACAGCAAAATCATCTCTTTCTGGGAATGGTCACCATGCCCTTCATCCGGACTCTTTACTGTACCTACATACCTGGAACCTTGTCCTGTCAGGTTCCATTGTGAGCATTTGAGAAGGAAGCTACAAAGTTCATTTTCCTGCCTCACACAGGAGGTCCAGGCCTAGCTGTCATAGAGGACAGCACTGAGCACACAGGTGGCTGGATGCTCAGCTTGGTCCAGAAGTGTTCCTAACTCTGGTGTAGCTTGGACATGACTGCTGGAGCCTTCATGATGACTCCAGCTGATTTAATTCTGTTTCCAGGTTGAGCAAACTTGAGATGGTCTATCTGAGGAAGGTGAAGTTGTCTAAAGCCTCCACAATCTTCCTGTCATGTTAGTGACTGTTGGCATGTGGTCTGTGCCCTGTGCCAAGGCATCCATCTTGAGACTGTCAGCTCAAATGTCTGGCAGTTGTAGGACAGTGGACTTACAAGTTAACAGAGGCCCTCCTCCATGTGTGACTGGGGCTGTGTTGTCTAGACCTCTGTCACCTTGGTCTTGGCACAAAGGGTGATGCTTTAGAGTTTGTTGTCAGCCCTGGTGTGAATGTACACCCTCTCGCAGTCTGTAAAGGTGTTCTGGAGGAGCATCAAGAGGAAAATGCCAAAGAACATTCATACAAGGACACTGCCCTGCTTCATACCACTGCTGACAGGGAAGGCTTCAGAGTTAGGGGCATTATTTAGGCCCATTGTACTGTGCACGTTGTCCTGGAATGAGGTCACAACAGCAGGTAGTTGTTGGTGGCAGTGGATGTTTTGGAGAAGCCTGAAGAGTCTACTTCTGCTGATCAAGTTAAATGCTGTTTTCAGAATGATGAAGGTGAGATGGAGAGGCAACGGCGATCCCTTCTTCGAATGGTGGATCTTTCATGGAGCTACACACACTTGGATGGCAATGAAGGAGTGATCTATGTAATGTTATGTTATTGGTATTTATATGAGTTTGCAAAAACTTAATGCAAATTGAGGTTTGTTAGAAATGAGAAATGTATTTGTTTGCAAATGTAAAGATCATAAACTACTATTTTTATTTACAGCTAGTGCATGTTTTTGATTATGTTTACAGTGGAATTGAAATCATAACTTTGTTGTACAAACTTGTAGATCTTCTTCTCTATTGCCAAAATAACTAGATGTGTGCTGTATTGGTTTGTAACAATTGTTTCATGTATTCTCGTGCAGTGCTCTTGGACTATGTGTGTGTCTAAACAAGTTATATAGATCGTATTATCGTATTGACTGTTGTATCTTTGACTCAAGGTCAGCAATCAGGAATTGCAAAGTAATGAGTAAAAATCTTTTTGATAATATCTTCTCTACAATCTACCTTATTTGCAAAGCAATTAACTACTGAAGACTGATTTTCCTACTGAAATCAGGCCTGTTATATTTTACAGTGTGGCTTTTAGAACATTCTGGAATATGATGACATATCTATTTATAGTATCTGCTTGAAATTTCTTTCCCTGAAGATAGTTATATGACACAGTCATTTCCTGATAGAAAATTCCAGTAAGCTATGAACTGGCATTGAGCCAGACAGCCAATATCGGTCACACAGTTCTCAGTCTGGTAAGTCAATATAACCCAGACAGTGAGAACAAGGCATCTGACTAATCAGTCAAAAGCTGTTGAAATGATTTCCACAACATTGACCAACACCTAATTTTCTGAATGAAGTATTTCTGTTAGTTAATACTATTTGTTGTCTGTTTTTTATTTTATACCAAAAAGGAAAGGTCATGTTCCGGCTCAATTTCTGTCTATTTTGTATGGTGCTGTGCAGGTATGTTAATTGGCATTAATGTTTGATTTCTTAGAATCAGTTTGTGCACTATAATTTGAGTAGAAAACATTTACAAAAGACTAGTATTGGTACTAAAAGGCTGTAATAGATTCTAGTAAGATTGTTATTTGCTTCTGGTAAAAGGTGTTGTGTTTCAACATACTTATTAAGCCCTTCACTAAGCAAACTGGTATGGTGTCATAGAGGTCGCATATGGACTGCCTGGAAGTTAGCAGCTCTATTCATCCTTCGATTTTTATGCAATATTATGTTTTGGTGGCAGGAGTGTGTGATTGCTATTGGTTCAAGTCTTTACGTTGGAATTTGTCAGATCCTTGGACTTTTGATTCCACTTCAAAACATGGTTTATAATGTGCAGGGATTGCAGACATTTTGTTCCAGAAAACGTGTGTTTTCACAGGTATCAAAGGGAATAACCAGGACAATATTACACAGAAGTGTGGACCACACAAAAGTAGCTTGTATAAGAAAATCAAACTGAAAGTTGATTAATCACTCAATTAAACAATCAATGAATCAATCAATCACTTGATCAATTAGTTGATCAGTATGTTAATGAGTCAATCAATCAATTTAATGGGTAGCTAATTAATCAATTAATTAAGCAGTCTGTCAGTTAATTAGCCAATATAAGAATAAGTCAGTTAATCAGTCAATCAATCAATCAGCTGATTCAATAATTATGCAGTTAGTTGATTTTTCAGTAAAGCAAGTAGCCAATCATTTATTCAGGCTTTAGTCAGTGAAGTGATTAGTTGATTAATTGATTAAGTGATCATTTAAGATTTCGACCAATTAATCTGCCAATCAGTTGGGCAGTGGAAAATTTTGTCTATCAATTTGTCAATTAATCAATTAATCCATAGATAAGTTATTCAATTAACCAATGGGTAATGTGTAAAATCTGAAAGTAACGACAGAGAGAATGTATTTTTGCAACCCTTGGATCCTTACATTATTTTTTACTTTTTGTTGCCAGCAAATGTTAATCAAGGTCTTTTTTCCCTTAGTTCACTGCTTTTGAACAATATACACAGATGGTATGGAAATCATATCCAGACAAGAAAGAGAATGTTAAATGGACGACAGGTAATTTGCAATCATTCATTGCTAGTCATGTCACTTTTTCTCAGACAGCTACTAAAATATAAGCAATGTGAGAGGCTAGTATCAGTGTAATAACATTCGGGGTGTTAACATTGAAAATGTGTACAACATATTATGCCAGACATGACAACAATAGCTTTCTAAATGCTATCTGTGTGTGATCAGTACTTTGCATCTGTAATCCTTGGCGTATTTCTGGTGGAAAGTTGTTCTTTGTAGTCCATCCTACTCTATTAATGGGCACAATAAAACAATGGGCCATTAGATCTCTGAGGCATACTCCTTAACTGTCTCTTTAAAGCTATTCATTTGCGGAACCCTTTCAAAACAAAAACTTGTCCTAACAACCAACAATTTGTTATGCTGCTTCACTCATTTTTATCTTACATTTCCTGCTCTTTCTCGGCAGCTTTGTTTTTTTCTATCTATGTCTTACTGTATTTGTTCTCTATGGATTTATTGCTTTCAATGTATTATTCTGTGTTGTAACCACATCAATTTTGGGTTTTGATTTATTTCCTCCACAAGGAGGCTATACCGTCATTGGCATTTGTTTATTGGTTGGTTTTTGAAATATCTTAGAAAGTTTGAAACATATCGTTGAAACATTTTTGGTAGCCCAACTGGCTCCAGCTGATTAGTTTTCCAGGATGATGCGAATCAAATCCGAATTGTAGAACACTTGTTTGATTATAAAACCTTCAAAGTGCTATTGAGGGAGTCTTTGTGGGGATAACTCAGTTACCATATTTGGTAATGATATCTTTATGAGAAGTCAACTAGTGTGGAAAACATCGTAGGGATATCCCCTTTTATTTGAATATGCATATTGGCTTGGTGGAGGTTTGTGCTCTCAGAGTGCTTGTAGCTCTGTCTGTTTAATGCTCTTATGGTAACTCTCTGCTGATGTAGGGAAAAAGGGAAATGTTGTTCTTCTCTTAGCTGATGTAGGTAGCTTTGAAGGCTTGAATTTATAACGTGAACCTTGATTAGTGTTTTATATTGTGAGTCCTGATATTATTCTCAAGATTACACTTTCCACCAGTCTCAATAGTCACTGTAAAACAACATTGATATGCTATAGGTTACATAGTTGGTGTAGACATTAACCTTGCTCCCAACACACTTTACTTCTATCATGGACGAAATCAGGCTGTAAGTAAGGGAACACTAACATTGATCACATCCATGTTCAGTGTGGGAGAGGTTTGATATGCCTCAAAGGACCTTGTTTTCAGATTTGTTGCATTGGATGGTCAGTGCTTTAAGGAAGATGAGCCCTATGCGAGACGTATAAAAAATAGAACGAATTTTAATTTGATGCAATTGGCAACCTTCCAACCTTGCCAAAGAGATTGGCAACAAATTTGAACATGTTGGGCTGGTTGTCTTGATTGTCAAGGGGCCAGTTAATAATAGTGATGTATGTTTTTCTTGAACGAACAGTCCACTTTCCTATGTATACTTAGTGTACTTGATTCAGTGGAATCTGTTAAAACTACATCTTACAGTATTTTGGTTGGATACAGAGATCTCAGTGGATTCAGTTTTCATAAGGGTCCTCGTGGTATTTTGTACTTCCTTGAACTGAGACTGAGATAAAACTGTAGATCCCAATGCCATTTTGTAGTCCTTCTGTCTCGTTATTTCACACGCTTGATGCAGGAAACTAGATCAGTACTAGGAATCTTTAGCAATTTTGTCAATGCTTCATAAGCTCTTATTGACATAACGTTGTCGATAGGTAATACAAAGAAGTACTTGGCAGTGCACTACAACAGTGTATTTTGCACGATTGAAGACTAACATGATGGGATGGCAAACAGATTCATCATGTTATGTAAACTTGGCTCACTGCACCATTTTGTAAAAGAATACTGTAATAGCGAGCAAAATGTGTGATATTATGCTTGCGGTTTGACTGCATCTACAATGTTATAGATAAAAGAAAGGTTTGGCATATTTTTAACAAACTTTTTGGTGGAGCTTGTAATTATTTTTAGTCCACTTTAGTAGTTTTAGTTCAACAAAAAAGTGCCCTAGTGCCTATTATTGTAATATTAATATTTTATTTTGCTCACATGAAGTGCCTTGTATGCTAAATTTCATTCTCCACTGTACCGTTTTTCAGTTGTACCATTTGTTTGTGGTGGACTTTCTGGAATGACCTCGACACTTGTTTCTCAACCATTTGATGTCTTAAGGACAAGGCTTGTGGCACAAGGAAACAATAAGGTATGAATGAAACTCCATTGGTAAACATGTGTCTTGGGTATGTTTGTTGCTTCAAGCAGCTAACTGCGAAGTATAAAGTTGGGCAGGTTGGTACTAGTACCTGGAAGATATTTATTGGTGCTGTAACAAGTGAGAAATTTCTTAATTTCTGTTGCAGCCAAAAAAGCATGTTACGTGTTTTTATTGGCACCTAATGTGTCTTTTGATTTGTATCGCTAGAGTTAGTTGCATGTTTCTAGCATCAGAGGTGTATTGGTTGCCAATATCGGTATTTTGTATTGTTATGGTATCTCGTAGTACTTAAGATGCCTCTGTTGTTTGTGTTGCCATATTTGTATTGATTGCCATCGAAGGTGTCATGGTTGCCTCTATCATTAATTGATATGTGTTGGTTTCTAGTAACGTCAAACATCTGTTGATTGCTAGAAGCATAAGACGTACCTTGGCGTGTAACCCGGCAACAATTGAAACAATACAAACCATGTCTAGGTGTAACTTTTCTTAACAAGTATACTCGGGTTTCTTTTTATCTTCCATCATCTTGTATATTAATGACCACAGCAAATATTTCATATTTATAAAAATATTAAATACCATTACTTAGAAAAGGTGAAATGCAGTCGCTAAATAATTTGGCCTAATAATCCGTATGGGACTAATGACCAAAACAAACAGAGCTGGAGAAGTCGGAAATAAGGAAGACTATCGTTGTTTAATAATACAAGACAGACGGAGGCACTTTATGACATGAACGAAAACAGTCATTTAAAAAGCACTTACATTTTCCAACTGAAGCAGAGACTCTTGGCGTTCAGAATATGACAATAGAATTTTCGGATAGGGAAGTTTGATATAGTGTGGCATTTTGACAACGTCGTGTGGAAGGCTCTTGCCATGGAAATGCAAGTATAAGAAAATGTCGTACTGAGGTCGTTATATAGCGGTATCAAACTTATTGTAGTCGGGATTTTGCTTGAAAGAGTGCAAACAATTATGGCATGTGATGAAAAGTGTGATGATGTTCGCAAATTGACATTGGAACGTGTATTTTTGGAATTAATTGTTACCTCAGCCAAGGGTTTCATTGGAGTCTGTTGGTTGGTTTGCAAAGTACTTCAAAAAGTTTTGAAAGTATCTTTTTAAATTTTTACAGTATGTTGAGTCATACTCTGAAGACGAAAAATGCTTTTAAGCACGTTTGTAGCACAATGTCGCAAATTTTCAAACTTTTTGCCACAAAGATTGTTTAATTCTTTATTCAGTATCCTTGACAACTTCTTTTATTTTTATTTGTTTATTATATTTGGTTATTTTGCTTTCCGTTAAAGCTTTATTATGGAGTTTTGGATGCTGTTCGTCAGATGTATCGTGAACAGGGCATAAGGACATTTTACAAAGGTGAAGTTTATTTACGTTCTATTACTGTCTTGCAAAAGAGTGAGTTTGATATCGTTTTGCACAAAGTGTCCGTGGTCAGCGATCAGAGGAACCTACATCTCTATTAATAAGCTTAGTCTTAAGTTCTAAGATTTTTATCAGTCATGTTTTGAGAGATCATTTTTTCAAGGCTAAGGTACTGAAAATAAGATATTACAGCGGTGTCTTTCTCAACTTCCGTTAGGTACTACTGTCTAATCTTTAGCCGATAGTGTATTGTCCATGGTAATAGCTATGATATGTGGGTTCAGCAAGATGGTTGGAATACAAGGCCATTAGGATGGATCACAATAAGGAAGCAAACACTCGCTCACACGTTATTACTCGAGCTAGTGAAAATACCAACATACTGTAAAATTTTAGGATACATGCATAACTTTATGAATTATTTGTCTAACTAACAAACAGACTCCAATGAAAGCGTTTAAGGAGGTAACAGATATTTCCATTCAGATATTCCGGACCTCGGTGGTGACAGGGATCGAGATGTCTCAGATCCAGATTTTCTGAGATTCAGACTTTGTTGTGTTGACATACAGAAAATGATTACGACTCAAAACTTGATAAACATCTTGTCCCTTAGCTTCTGCAAAGTCGACATTACTAGGATTTTTGAAAACAAGTTATGATTTCTTTAACTTGCATAGAACTGTACTGAAAGCGTTTTCAGGTATGTCTTATTGTGATAGTTAGTTCAAACCATATTTTTTCTGACTTCTTATTTGCGCGATAGAAGACCGAGTACTTCAAACGTTCATGAATTCCTTTTCTCTATCAAGGAAACCAAGCTGCGACATCTTGTTTGGCATGTATTTAATTACAAAAATGCGAAACAAGATATTCTAACTACCAGCATCTTTTGTTTGATTTTAAAGGAACGCTTCCTACTATGTTATTGATCTTCCCAAATGCTGGTTTCCAGTTTGGATTTTACAGACTTTTTAAAGTACTCTGGAGAACGATGTTTGGACAAATGGTAAGGAAGTTTTTGGTATCATAGATATAGATTGTTTTAATGTTTGATATTATGACTGCCATGAGAATTTAAGTCATCAAAGGGTGGATTTTGGTAATATTGACAGCTCAAGAGGATTGGGAGGCGAACCCGGGTTAAATCGTGGGAATTTATTTAACCAAAGTATTCTTAACAATTTCATTACAATTTCCCAGACCATCTTTTTCTGAAGTTAGAGGTCTGGACCTAAGTGGATACGCCACTGGTGGCTTTTCAAAAGACTAAAAGGATGTATTTTAGTAAAAAATTTCAGAATGATGTACTCAATCATTTTTGTATGGGAAACCCCCGAAACGCAAGTGCTGAACTAGTGTGTTGTTCATTTTAACCCAATTTATCAACGTGAATGTGAGGGAGAAATGATTGTGTTATTCTTCTTCGTCCGTTTTAGCAGGAGCTTAATTTCTAAATTTTTCGTGGCCCGTCCCTATACAGGTCATTGTCTTCCGACGGCAAGGAGCACTGATCGCAAAGAAGCATGGTTTTGAGTTTATCCTTCAAGCTGTCCGACTTAGCACTGAACGTACCTTTTAAGACACCAAACTTAATGTAAAGCTTGACAGTGAATACGCGACATGTCTTATCCGACTTGGTACTTAAGGCGACCTGGACGCTGTCACTGATACTATGTTTTTTTCCAATTTTGGTGAAATACGTAGACCAACTAGGCACAATTTCTGAGAAGAGACCGAAATAGGACTTAGGTAAAGGTCGCAATTAATGATCTATCTTATAACATTGATTGATGGGAATCAAGTTGATGGCGTGCTCATAATCCCAACGTTTCCTACAAAGAACACTCTTCTTTCTGTTAAAACTGTTGAGCACACTTGTGTCCAGTTTTTGTAGCTAAATACGAAGCAGAGCAAGTTGCTCTGGAGAAAAAGGCCTTAGGACACTGACACGCTCATTTCAAATTTGATATTACATCTTACGAATTAAGAGCAGCTATTGAGTGTACATGAGGTTAAGCTAGAAAACTTGGTTTGCGTTACCAGACTTCACGTCACTATGGCAAATACGTCATGACTGGAGGCCAGAGAAGCATTTTATGAGGTCATAACCCATACATCCTTTTAAATACAACATTGACAAGCAAGAATGGGGGCTTAAGGAATGCACATGGCAATTACATTTCACCAAAACGGATAAGAAAGCTATGATAGTCAATCCAGCCGTCCATTGCAATCCAAGAAACTGTAACAGGATAAAAAATCCTGGTGGAAAGTCCAGAAAATTTGGAAGCAGAACAACTCAAAATACTTCCTGCAAATGGAAAGCCCCTACAGGTTATTGATAAGGGTAAGCCACTCCTTACGTAACAGAGAGCATTTGATAATGGGATTAGGAAGAAGTGTGTCTAAACTAATTAAAGAAAGTGAGTCTTTTCAGCCTCGGGATGATATGCTAAAGTAAGTACGGAGTAAGTCTCACTTTCTCATGAACAGGGGCCGGATTTTACATCAAACACATTTTTTTTTCCTTGTTAGCACATAAATACATATTTTTCGTTTTTAGGACATAAATACATATTTTCGGGAAATATTTACATGTTTTCAGGAAACAATTACATAAAAATACCTAGTATTTTGGTAAAATTAACAAGAAACACATATTGCCGCATAAGGAGTAAAGTTTGAACAAT
>JANTCA010088364.1:0-13934 GCA_024741275.1 Chironex yamaguchii | reverse complement strand
TGTTGAGGTATTAAATATATCTGACACTGATGACGGCTTAAGCCGAAACACAGAAAAAATTAATGAATTTCCTCTTACCCACTGTCGGGTTTCGTCTCGTAGTACCAAGGACTTTGGAAGTCCTTCACCAAATCTTTGTGCCGTGATGGCACGGAGGTTTGAGTGCTGGCTTTTAAGTCTGAGGATTGCAAGTTCGAGTGTTAAGTGGGAGCCGATCGGGCTCAAACTTTCTGTGTTTCGGCTTAAGCCTTCATCAGTGTCAGATATATGTAATACCTATATGTAGGTAATACCTATTATATATATATATATTGATGTATGTATATATATGCAAACTCATGACAATTTTTTTTGCTACAGAGTGGTGGTTTAGTTGATGTTCCAGACATGTACCAACGAACGCCATTGGTATGTTGTCAACATTTTGTCGTCGTTCGTTCAGGAACAGATCATTATGTTTAACTAATATAGTGTTGTATGAAATAGCCTTTCCATTTGGATTGGTTTAATCTAATTTGTGTCCAGCTATTCAGCAAGGAGTTTAAGTAGATCTCCATTTTCATTTCTTGTATCGTAAGACTTGTTTTTTTAAATTTAACTCCCTAGTCGTTTCATTGCTGGTATATATTCACTGCTGTGTGTTTGTGTGTTTGTTTGTATGTGTTTGTATGTGTGTATGTTTATTTGTTCAGTGACCAGGTATAAGGACCAAGGTAGAGGGCTATATTGAGTCGGCGTATGTTTTAAACCACAACCCAGCTTAGCCATACAGCGGGCGTGTTACGTCAGATTGGAAGTCACGACCGTCAGTAGAGGAGAAGAGAGTTGTACCACTATAGCAACTGTCATACCAATCGCGTAAATGTTCTTTATTATTGGTGATTCTTCTTCACTTGCAGTACTAGCGAAAAGTGCTTTCGGTTAAGACCCCAAATCTACTCTTATGAGAAACCTTGCTTCGGTTTTTAAATTTTTAATGCATCTTAAACACTCCGTTGACAAAAAATCTTCTTCCTTCTTTCTAGTTTTATGCTGTAGAGAACGATCACCGCCATGTTGCAGAGTTCTTGCGTATCGCTGGAGCATCTTTATCTTGTAAAGTAAGGCTTATACTAAAAATAACATTTGAAATTCATTTCTCGCATATGTGTATCAACTTGTAATGATAAACATTTTCTAGCGTACGCAATACTTGTTTTAATTTGTGTTACTAGCTCTCCTTGACATTCAGGATGTAAAGTTGTGGATGGCTAGGCCGCCCACGGATTGGCATTGGACACCTGAGTAACTGATAAAGACCATAGGATCAACAAAACCTCATTTCAAGCTGACAAGGAAAAATGAAAGATGATGGCCAGAAAAAGAGGACAGGCTGCCCGATGTCTCTATATCTCCTGCGTAAGAGGATTCCATTGGGAGCATTATGAAGATGATCGTTATGATTGTTATGATGATTGTGGTCATGATTATGATATACATAGACTCTACTACTCTTGCAAGGATGACCATAGTGTTCTCTTCAATACCAAAGCTACATGCGTTCAAGTAGGTACATTAGAGCCGAAAGTGAGCTAACGAGAGCAGCTACGTCGAGGCTGGAAGGGGCCCGAAACATTTTTTTCTTCGTGTATTTTTGGTCACAGAATACGAGCAACCTTAGCTGTAGGGTCCGCAACCGTGATTTACTTTAGGACCTAACCGGTCCTGACAACAATCCATTCGATATAACTTCTTAGGCTGTCTGCCCTTTTATTTCATCATCTGTTCATTGGATAGTTGGGAAATAAAAATCAAGTTGGCCATCGCTAGCTGTAACGTCAACACTTAAATATCCACTGTTTCACAAATGAATTCCGGGCTGGCTATTTTCTCATTCTAGGATTCTAATGGGTTTACTTTAGCTCATATTGGTGCCCGCAAGAATAATCTTAATGTAATGGAATGGCTGTTGGACAATTCTATCGACGTCAATGCTACTGTAAGTTGCATGTTTTAATTGTTTGTTTGTGATCTTTTTATACCCAATGGCTTTAGATTCCGTTATTTAATCACATCAATTTTGAACTATACATTACTATATTTGTCAAATATCCCTCAATTTATCCTTGCTAATTTCCTCGTAGTACTTTTGCAGCAGGACGTCTGTCAATGCATGCATTCATTTTGCTTTTGATATCATATGCTCTCGGACCGTACCCTTGAGGCTACAAGATTGGATAATGAAAGTTAAATACAGCTGCAAAATCTAAAGATACGAAGTGAGCTCCTTCCTTGCAGAAGCTTTAACCTGGGCGATTTCATTAAGTTGCAGCCAGGACAAGAAACAAAACAAATTATCAACTATGTTTCGTGGACATATTTTTGCATAATTTTGCATCTTATTACATATTTCTGCATATTTTACATCTATGTATCTTTTTTTTAAAATGATACATCATTTAAGTCCTTTAACAGACAAACCTGTGTATTCCCATAGGATGCAGACGGGTGGTCCCCTTTAATGTGGGTCTTTGAATCGTCAAGCAAAGACATGCTGAAACTGCTACTTTCTAACGGAGCCAACGTTCTAGTGACCGACAAGGTACTTGAGCTTTTCCTCGCAATTATCTTCAAGATTTTTTTGTATGAATTTACTACTACTATCATACGGTGTGTATGAGTGCAATGCGCATAACCGGATTGTTTTGTTGAAGTTTTATGTTTGAAATTCGCTTGCTTAAAGTCGCATGTGTTTTTGCCTGGTCAGATTTTGTTTTAATAATAGGTATCGTTAATGAAATTGTTGATTTGAAGAAAAAGAGAAACGTTTTGTCGAAACGGCAAATATGGGCTGTTTTTACAGATTTTTGCAACAGATGTCTCAATCCGCGAGGAAATTATTAGGTGAAGTCCTTTTATGGTGCAAGACAGAAAAGCTCCTTGGAAAAGGCACGATGTTTATTATGTTTTTGCAATGTGTTTTTAATAGTTTTAAGGTACATTAAGGGAAAATCGAGCCCTGTTTCTTTCTCTTTCTCTTTTCCCCTCTATTCCCCTCTCTTTTATTCCTTACTTCTCTCTCTTCTCTCTCTCTGTCTCTCTCTCTCATTCTATCTTTCTACCATTCTTTATCTGTCTGTCTCTTTCTGCTTCTCTCTGTATGTGCCTTGCAGTTCGCATTGAGAAATGACTGACCTCAGACTGAAAGTCAACGCGATACTTCATCGACTACTATGATGTTTTGCTAAGCAATGCTAGCAAATCTAACCAGAAGTAACGATCCATTAGTAAGTGCGAGCATGCCGTATGACGTTTGTATCATCAAGGTAAGACTGATTACGTTTGTGTGAGTCACCGTGGAACAGTCTGAGAGAGGGAGCATGTGATAAACATTTAAACATGAGCACAATTGGATTTCTACGAAACGTTTTGAACAGCGGTAATGAAACTATGGGCAAAACAGATATGCGTGAACAGCGGACGAAAGCCATTAAATCTCTAGAGCTCTCTTGCAGTAGGCACGTTCCTTCGTCGCGCGCAATTGAATGTACTGCATTTAGTTCAAAATAGTGCATACTGTAGACAAGGTTGTCTACAATAAGGCCATCTTATAAAGAAGGATGGCAACTGGGAAGCTCAGTAAAATAATTTAACTAGCCATGTTGTTTTCTCAACAGATGGTAGGTTATAATGATTGTCTAGCTAAGATAGCAATAACGGTGTCCCTTTTGCAAATCTTAGATATTTTTATTTTCTGCTGAGCTAAATAGCGCAAGAAGTGTTTTTTTTAAGACAAAGGATTGCATTAGTGAATGAACAGGGTTGCGTCAGCGATAATCTTAACATTAGACAAGCTTATTTACTTTTATTTTGAATTTTTACTAACAAGTAATTGTTGATATCTAGTAGGTACAAAAACTTGTCAATTTATAGACAATCATGTAGTGAAAATTAGTGTATGCTTATAGCTCTATAGGCCACTTGGTATACTGTTTGCTCGATAGGAAGAGGGTTTCATGTTCGAGCCCCATTAAAGACTAAACAGATTTGCTTTCTCATTCTTCAGATATTCTTGACATAATGAGGATAGCTTCCAAGTTATGCCATGTGTTTATATTTTGTAGGAGCGCAATATAACCTTACATTGGGCATGCTACTTTGGTTCTTATGAATGTGCTGATCTACTTTTGAAACACGGATCTCCAGTGAATTTATCAAATCGATATGGTGACACCCCTTTGTGAGTATTATTTAGATTGGAAATTGAAACAAACTGTTAACGATTAACTGATTAACTCTCATGACATTTTTTTCCTTCTAGGAACATTGCCTTTACCGAAATAGTGATTACTTAATATGTAAAACATGTGATCCAATGAGCAGTTTTCAGGTCTTTTTACCTATAGTGGCATCGTTGTTACCTACTCTAAGGAGGTGCTGGGGTTTTTGCCGTTTGTTTGATTGTTTGTTTGTTTGTTTGTTTGTTAACTAGCATTCAGTCGCGGTCCCGTCCCCGACGTAAATCTGACCGCGAACGGTCGGGAAGTCTAATTCGGACCGCAATGCATTGTCATCTGTTTGAAAATGAAGGAAATTGAACTAGGGCATCTGGTGGCCTTGGCTAAAAAGTAATCGTTATCTATATGTGGTACAGCTGCCAGTGAGTGCGAACTTAAAGTTGCTTCAGAAATAATTTGTGGAAATCGTACTCGTCTGTTACCAGGAAATGCGGAAAAATTATTGTTCCTGAATTGTAATTTGCGGGCGCTTGGCTATCATAGTCTGTGGTTGCCCATTGAAAGATATTGAGACAAATGTGTGCTTGGTTCTGACGACAATGGGACATAACCAGATAATGACGATTTCTTGATCCAAGACTAGTGAACAACTCGTGTACTGAGTGATAACGATGTTTGCTTTTTTATTTTTCGATGCTTATGTACAAATTACCATGTATTTCCTAATGCTTGTTATTACTATACGACTCAGTTGTAACTCAAACACGACGATATCAAAGGGTTGATCTTAAATGATGACTTCATAGGGATAGGTTCCATCAAGGAACGTGTGCTTATATATTGCTTCCTATTACCCCGATCTCAGCCGGGTAAATATTCACTCCGATTCGAAAAATTAATTGATACCCCGACCAAACGGTACTGTTGGCAGTTTTACGCAAAAATTTACGATCGAGTTCTCACAAATCAGTAACCAGAGGTCATATTGGTCTAGGAAAGAACTGATTAAATTTTCAGGGTGATCCAGATTATTGCTATGTCCCTAGTCTAACGAGAGAAGCCCTTGCTTTATCAGTCGCACCGAAAACGGCATCTGACAATGATACACACGTTAAACGGGCCCTTTATTTTTATATCAAATCACTGATGTAAGTTATAGAATTATTTGTTTATTTTCTAGTTTCTATTCTTCGTATCATCTATAGTTTCATTTTGCCATTTATTATCATAATTGTGCCATTAATTATAATGCTTTTGCCATTTATTAGCATAATTTTGCCATTTATTATTATTATTATTATTATTATTATTATTATTATTATTTTGTCATTTATTATCATAATTTTCTCTATGGGTGTCAAGACATATTGCAGCCAAGCAAGCTAGAGTGGAAATAGTGCAGTAAGTCATTATTCGGTAGTGTTGATCACATCGTAATTTGCATTGTCTCATTACCAGGCGTACTGTGGCAAAGTTAAGGCATTTATATGTAAATTGCATTGTCTCATTAACTGGCGTTGTGACAAAATTTCGTCATTTAGATGCTGTTTGTTGCTCTAGATTTTCTTTGTAATTTTTATTGGCCTCTTGCTTTTTGTTCCCTAAGGAATATTCAGTTTTAATTCCTTTTTTCGCACCCGCACACGTGAAACTATTTTTTAATATTTTCTATTTTCCTTTTACACATGAACAATGTCACTTGGTAAGGGAATAGTTGTTTCTGTTATGCGTGGTGCGGATTGAAGTAAGGAATGTGGCCTAAAATTCTAATGAGAAGTATACTGATTACTATAACAGAGCACGAATAACTCGGACAATTTAGCTAGCCACCGGATCTGACAAGTCGGTCTCCGAAATACGTGACGACGGAGAACATGTTAGTGTTTGGTGTTTGTGTGTGTGTGTGTTTGGAGCTTGTGTTTTTGAGGTATTTGTGTGTAGTGTGTATGTGGTTTTGTTTGTTGTTGTGTGTGTTGTTTTGTGTGTGTTCTTTTGTGTGTGGTTATGTGTGTATTTATGTGTGTAGTGTGTATGTGGTAGTG
The DNA here is from genome assembly GCA_024741275.1 of Chironex yamaguchii. Classification (NCBI taxonomy): domain Eukaryota; kingdom Metazoa; phylum Cnidaria; class Cubozoa; order Chirodropida; family Chirodropidae; genus Chironex; species Chironex yamaguchii. Next base: position 7,675 of record JANTCA010088364.1, on the reverse strand, counting down.
TGTGTGGTTGTGTGTTGTTGTTTTGTGTGTGGTAGTGTGTGTGGTAGTGTTTGTCGATTTTGTGGTTTTGTGTGTGGTTGTGTGTGTTGTTTTGTGTTTGGTAGTGTGTGTGGTAGTTTGTGTGTGGTTGTGTGTGTGTTGTTTTGTGTTTGGTAGTGTGTGTTGTTTTGTGTTTGGTAGTGTGTATGGTAGTGTGTGTGTGGTTTGTGGTTTTGTGTGGTTGTGTGTGTTGTTTTGTGTTTGGTAGTGTGTGTGGTAATGTGTAGTTGTGTGGTTATATTTGTGTTTTGAGGAAACTGTACCGGCCGCGTAGGTAGGTCGTGAAACGACGTTTATTCTCTTCTGATGATCCAACCATCGTCTGATAGCTGCGGGCAACAGCCCGGTTCCACTTGCTCATTTGAAATGTTGTCTTCTTGGCTGACTAACAGACTACGAATAAATAAGAATCATCCGAAGCTTTGCAATCACAGGCATTATTGATATGCTTGACGATTTCAAACTTTATTTACTTTCGCATATTATCAATACGTGAATTCTTGGGGACTTGGTCGTGTTGCTGCTCTTCGACACCTATATTTTGTTTCATGACTCCAATTCTGTAATCATTTGTTATTGTTATGGACAACTGCAAGTCAACAGGCCAATGGTGTACAATACTGGTTGCCCTTGTAACCAGAATTAATTGTAACGCAAATTAAGCATTAGTATCTTCTTTGTTCTTCATTTTCTAATAGGCTTCTTCTTGATCGTGGTGCCGATACGTGTATTCGAAATAACCTAGGACAGCTGCCAATGGAGGTATGATTAGGCATTGTTGATGCTCTGATTTTATGGTTTTGCGTTTGCGATTCTCCAATCAAGTCCTGGGCAGGGGCTTACTGTGTATAACTCCTAGGCGTGCTACAAATATTGCAAACAGTAAAAATTGATAGAGAATCGTCTGGCTGAACGCACGGTCTGATAAAAAAGTTAATATAATAAATGAATAAATAAATAAATAAATGAATATATAAATAAATAAATAAATGAATGAATAAATAAATAAATTTATAAATGAATAAATAAACAAATAAATCAATAAACGAACGAATAACTTTGCTGGTGTTTCACCGGAAGTTTATTTTAGGAAATTGTCTATTGTGTACTGACTTCGTGTACATGTGTATTGTTCAAAGGTGTGCGCTGCTCCATCTTGAGCCTAGTTAGAGTAATAAGCATGCTTTTGTGATTGTCAAATTTTTGCACGGTTTTATTTCAGCAATTTGTGCACTTTACTAGGAGAAAGTTCCGAGGACACGGATTTAACTCTAAACGGACCGGGAGGCAGAAACAACTCCCTCTTGGCCAGGCCTGCAAAAGACCCTTGGCCGCGTAAAGTTAATAAAGACAGTATAATGACAAAATAACAAAGGATCACGTTATTAGGACGATATTTACGTTCTTTAAAAGTGCTGAAAGCAGAGCAATGATCATATCTGCGTTCCGAGCGTCTGGAATCGTAGAAGCAATACTCAAGCCAGACAAGAAAACGCTGCTTCGCTCGACCTTTATTGATTAAGCTGTTGATTTACTATTTGATAAGGAAAAATGTTTTTTAACATACTAGTGAATTTTATTTTCCCATGCAACGTGGGTAGGTCAACCGTTTGGGTAAACTAAATGTGTGACGCAATTCCATTTGCATTAATTTATGTTCTTAAAATGCGCTCCTTCGCCAACTGGTGTGGATTTGATTCGAGTGAAGTTCATTCGCGCTACTTGCCTTTTCGCTGTCATTTTTTTGTAATAAGCACTTTTCTGGCTGTTTTATACCTAGGTGCGTGATGTTGGATCTGAGGTTTCTAGTCTTATTAAGTCAAAACACTGTGGAACAAGGCAGCCTCAGTATGTCAAGCTATATATTACGTAAGTTCAAATTTTATTCCTATTTTTATACTTTAAGCTAACAGTTTACACTAAGCGCCCCATATCGCATGAAGTATCAATTGTAATTACCTCCGGCAGAAAGTAATGTTTTTGCCAGGGTTTGTTTGTCTGTTTGTTTACCTGTCTGTTTTTCTGTCTGTCTGTTTGTCAGCAAGACAACGTAAAAACTTATAGATTATAGCGAAATTTTCATCAAGTATTCGATCAGGGATAAGGAACATAAGATTTAATTTTAAGGGTGATCCGGATAAAATCCTGGATTCTGAAGCACTTGTTCGCAGACGATACCTTTATGAAATTACAGCTAGTTTGGAAGCCTTCGTGGGGTTAACTGAATTACCATATTTTGATAATGATCTCTTTATGAAACCACAGCGAGTAAGGAAAATAAATCTGAATTTTCATGCGGAGGTTTGCGCGCTCGGAGTGCTTCTAGTTAGATAAATTATCGCTAGCCTCATCGTAACCCCAATAGTTGCTTCTAAGTCTCAAATCATTCCCACGAGACGAGGCATCCTGCAATAAAAGACATTGGCACAAGATAAACGATGCATGACGGATAAAAACATAAAAGCAAGTTGAAGCACTTTGGTATATCTTTCCTAAGATGATCATGGGTAAGGAATTTCAAAAATGCAAAGATTTTACATATGAAGCCAAAGATCATAAACATAGAGCCGCTTGTACCGTGGCGAGCAAAAATGACCACATCTCGTTCAAATAGTTCTCTGTATTAACTTAAGTCTGACCTCAGCAGTAGAAAACTGTAATTTGTTGAGAGTTAGTTTAGAGTTTAGTTGAAAGTTAAAATGTTATATTTGAAAACTACATTTAGTTCAAAATAAAATCTGTGTGCCGATTTTAGAAAGAGTTAGGATGAGTCGCGTTAGGAAATTGAGAACGAGAAAATCTATGATTTTCCAAACAACGTGATATTGAATGATCATTGGACCTTAGAGACTTGGGTACAAATGTTATTAGGATTAGTTTACTGTTCAGGGATCATTGAGATTTATACAGACGCATACCTTGAACTGCTTAGGTGACACCATGACACTAGGTGATACTTATTCCTGATGCCCGGGTGCAAAAAAATTTACATCGAAACCTTTATTTCCAGCGATATCACACAGGGAAAAGAAAGGATTCCTATCAGTTGTATTAATGAGGTAAGAAATGATGCTTTTGTATCATTGTATTAGCTTTGCTGACTGCTGTCATGAAATAGCGTGGATCCGTCATTCTTTAAAATGGAATTCGGAACTGTGCCTTTGAGGCCTGTTTGGTGCACGTGAAGTCAAGTCAATTAAAGGTTTACTCATCTGACTTTCGTCAACTGTTAAAGTTGTTACCCTCTTGGTTACCCTTTAAGAATATTAATCACCTACCCCTGCCCTAAAACAGTTTGATGACATTTGCCTTACCTGCCAGTACTGATACATCGTTTAAATTGAGTTTAGCACGCCCATGAATAAGATGCCTTCTATCTTCAAGGTTGTTGCTCCGTTCCTACTCTGCGCCTCGTCAACAGTAAAATTGTGCTTGACAACAGAAATACTTTGCTTGACAACAGAAATATTGTGCTTGACAACAGAAATACTTTGCTTGACAACAGAAATATTGTGCTTGACAACAGAAATACTTTACATGACAACAGAAATAATTTGCTGCACAAGAGAAACACTGTACATAATTAGACAAGACAGGAGGATTTCCACAGATGATGTCGTTCCTACTATTTTTCGTTGGAACATTAGCATGTCCCAAGCTTTTGTCATCAAATGTTGATATTGCAGTCTTGTAAGGAAAAATTATTCCGCCTTGAAACTTTGCGACATTGCGTTAGGAACATACTTAAAAGCTGTTGTCGCCTCACACTATGAGTCATCAAAAAGGAAAGTGTAGATGTATGGTAAAGTGTTTATATGAAACATGGACCAAAAGTAGACAATGATAAACAATAAAAAAGAAATTCAAAAAAAGAAAATATAAGGCAAGGGATCTTTGGAAGAATCCAATGTGAAAGAAAACCTCTTTCTACCTACAGAGTCCTGATTTTCCTGTTTTAGTGTAGTCAGACTCCAATACACTTGGTTGGAAGGACGATTTTCTTGTTTCATTTAGAATAACTTCCAGTTGTAAACTCATGTTATCTTTTGACACAGGTGGACTCAGCCAAACCGGCTGAATTTCGATATATTACTGAGATGCTTCCAACAGCAAGTGTGTCAATTAAAATTAATTTCGAATCTGTTCAGGTAAGACATTGAGTGACATTGTAATAACACTGATTTGAACTGTTGCTATGCAACATCTTCTTCTACTTGAATAAATAAGAAAATATGCTTGTCAAGTATTGTTTAATATGGACACACTATTCTTGTGCTACTGGCCTCGCTTTCAAGGTAAAAGACCAAGGCTGGGTTCCCTGTACAAGTCTCGTCGTTCACTAAGCCTTGTATACTTCCGAAGTCGACAAAGTGAGTCCCAGAGCTGCAGGAGACGATGGTACAATGTTGAGCAGTGAATAAGAGTGCCGCAACACCCATGAATTCAAGAAGTGATACCAACTTAGCTTCTTTTTTATTTGGATTGAAATCGAAATGATAATTGTATGCTGGCAACATACGTTTGTTACAGTTGTTGATCACCTGAGGCTCTAACCAAAGTTTCCCGACTGCAAACCAGATGCCATCGTAAGAGAAGTGGAAGAAAGATACCTTGGTCGTCCATTCGTGCAACTGGATGTCTGTCTTTTTGGTGAATACTCTTTCTTGTGACAATTTGTGTGTCAATTTATCATCATTCCAACAAGGTCTCAAAGGAATGTCTACAGGGTAGTCGTTTGGTAAAAATGTAATTGAAATCGTAGTAGTCTAAGAGCTTTGAACGCGATTTTGCCGATTGCAAACCTGATGAAAATGTGCCTTAGATAATCGTTCGTGTTTTGTCAATGTAACAACTACTCGACAGAAGTTGGAGGGATTTCTTTGTCATTCGCTTTTCTTCGTGTGTAAAAAATACAGCATGTTCAATTGCATTGCAAGAATACGTGCATACTCCTACAAACAGTTTTTTGCCCTCACCAAGAAATATGAAACCGGTTTATCACTAATTTATATGACATTACTTGATCTTAAATTAAACGCAATCTGCCCGACCGTTAGTTGTTCTAAAGAGCAAAGGAAAATTTTCTCTATTGTTGTCCAAAATCGTGTCCAATATAAAGTGTCCCAAGTCTTCGTCGATTGACTTTAAGCCTGCCATTTTGGAAAGACTACACGCAACATCCTAGGCCCTGCTTACCTTAATAAAAAAGAAACACATGGGAAAGGTTTTCTCCTTTCCAATTGATATGAACTCAACAACAGTCCTGATTCAAACAGGAGCACCCAAAAGTACACAAGGAAGAGAACCAATGAAACGCTTCTGTCCCCCGATATCAAGAAAACATCAAGAGAATTCTCCAACAAAATAACATTCGAAATCGTGCTTAACTTCAACAACCTGAAACCGACAACACCGTCGTAGTTGTAATCATGTGAAGGTTTTACTCAGTGCCGTCAAATTCAAGCTTTGTTCTTTAAGCCAATCACCAACAAAGTAGATTGCCTTCTAACATTTTGTTGTTTGATTGGAGTGTAAAATTCAGTGTAATCAATCAATGTCTTTCTTTTCAGGGCTGCAGTTGTGAAACAGAATGTGACCCGTCTTCCTGCTCCTGCCTAGACAACGTTCATGGAGGATTCTATTACAAGGTAGATATAATTTTCGCTATATAGAGGTTTACCTAAATATTTACAAAGCAAGAAGTCCCTAAAGTTGATCCACTGGTCCTGACTCACCAGAAATTAATGTAGGTTAGTGTAGGCCTTTCATGAGAAAGTAGCAAGGATTCAAGGATGAATAAGTCTAAATGTCACGAACAAGACGCCAGAATATAAAATCTGTAGACGAGAATAAAGAGCCATTTTACTTCTTATTCTTTTGGGGTACCGAGTAAAGGAGGTACTGTTAACTTTGAACTGTCAGTGTTTACACTTTCAAATAGTCAACGGTACGGCTGTAAAGACAACGTCATGGTTGGCCCGGATATATTTATTCGAATGGTATGTTGGTTTGAGTGTAGACATTTGGGTCTTAGAGTTATGTGACCGATTCCCGTCGTTTTTGTCACAATGAACCTGTTGTTTAAATGCTCCACTCGTGAATAACATGTGAATGAGTTGAGTCTTACTGAGATCTGGGTTATACGAAATACTATCAAATAGGGTAAATAGCACTTACACGAAATTCTTATCGGAGTTAAACATACGATACTACCATTTTGCCGTGGGGCGGCTATCTACCGTAGCAAACCCTGTGTTTGCTCAGCTGTCAGCCAGGAGGGAAAGTATCAAAGATAACCAATTCTTTGATTGTTCACGCTTAAATCGGATCCAATCTCCGGTAATCAAGTCCATTTTCGTTTACAATGTCACGTGACAATGTCACAGTGGCGGACACGTTACTGATTATTGGGGTAGGGGGCGAAACTTCCGCTGGGGCAAGCTGTGAAGACACCTCTGAACGTCCATACTCTTAAAGCACTTAAGAAACTTTGAAGATATTTGCAATGCCAATTTCTTGTCACTGTCCTCGCTACCAGTCTATAATGGCTGAGTTCCATTGGTTGATGACCCTCAACATTACGAAGGCTGGACTTTTAAAAACTGAAGACTTTCGAACTAGAATGTAGATTGTAAAAATTGGAATGGGACTGCGTTTTGGTTATGAAAACAACCCATCCCTGAATTTTTAACTGCAAGGTCTTTGTTATGTATAACGTAATACATTTGGGACTTCATAGAAGCTATAGATGTAGACCAAAGGCATTACCAAAACTGCAAGTGATGGTGATTAATAGTTGAAATTGTAAGATCAAAGTCCAATTGGATCCACGACCCACGTGCTGGAAATGCCCCCATTCGGCTTCAGAATATCAGGATCTGGGGTACCTTAGATGCCAACATTTCTTCACGCTTGACTATGTCAAGGAGGCAACATGAAGTCGTTGACAGCAGAGAGCGATGAGATGCAACTTTGTTGGGCAGGTATTGATGCAATGCCATTTCGAATGTAGCCTTTTAAGAATAACGTAATGTAAACAGGTGTGATATTGGCACATGAATATGCAAAAAATGATGGAGTTGGCGTAAAACTAAAAGTAGAAAAAAGTAAGTAAAAAAAGAGAAACGAAAAGCATAAACGCCGCTTTAAGTCAAAGTCAAAAGTCAAATGTCAAATGTCAAATGTCAAATGTCAAAAGTTAAATGAATGTAAAAAAATCCTGATGTAAATACGGATGGCTCTGTGCTGCCTTGTCGGTAAGGATAGTTTTTGGTATGTCAGGAAATAGTGCATCGGACAATCGCGCAATGAGAATAACCAGGTAATCGATGCCGTTTTACATATGGCTTACCTCACATCCATTCAATGTGTCATAGTTGTTTGCTAGCTTGTCGTTTTATGTCACATCATCAAATGTTTTAGTTATTTTACTTTGCAGAATGAAAGACTTGATTTTGCGATCACTGAGGATGATAATCCTGTCATATTTGAATGTACACCATATTGTTCGTGTAGACCGACTTGTAAAAATCGTCTAGTACAGTTTGGTATTAAATATCCATTGCAGTTGTTTCGATGTAAAGACAAAGGTAAGCCTGTGAACTCTCAATTATGATGTTAGGAAGGACGCGGGGGG
>JANTCA010088342.1:0-13732 GCA_024741275.1 Chironex yamaguchii | reverse complement strand
TAGTAGAAATGTTGCCTTCACAAAGTGTCTTTTACCAACGAAGTTCACTACACATACTTAAGATGTAGCCATGCTAATTTAAAACTACCCTGATGTAGTTGTAGGAAGCTACGCGCATGCAAGTGCTACATTTTGAGAATCTGCAATAAGTCTACCTTAAATAGCTGTGCAATAATCTATAGCAATACTTGTACTATAGTAGAAATGTTGCCTTCACAAAGTGTCTTTTACCAACGAAGTTCACTACACATACTTAAGATGTAGCCATGCTAACTTAAAACTATACTGATGTGGTTGTTGGAAGCTATGCGCATGCAGGTGCTACACTTTGAGAATCTGCAATAGGACTGCCTTCAACAAGGTTGCGTTGGTCTATACCTGTACCATGGCAGCAAGCACTTCATCTTCTAAGTGTCTACTGTTTAGCGTTACTTTCTTACGTAAACTATCTTTCGGACAATTGTGAACTTTGCTACTCAACTTTAAATTGCAAGAGAAAGATTGTTAAGGTGTTATTTTCTTAGATAATTCGAGCCCTGCATATACGTTTACAAGTAGCAAGTGATTTGTGTCCGCAAGGTATCCGTTTATCGTAGTGGACTAGGTCCGGACAAAAGTTGTGGTCTTGTGTAATGAAGAGACTACTTTTGATTACAATCAGAGGAGTATCAAATCTCGAGTCTCACGACTGGAAATCTAACGCCGTTCCTGCTGAACTACACATCTCAATAGAAAAGTTAAAGAGCAGTTTAATACTCAATCCAGATCGTCATTTTGTAGTTCATTAAGAGAGACGTGCGTTGTTACTATTCATTCATGTAAACTAATTGAACTATCCTTACTATTGTCCTTATCCTTGAAGTTTATCAACTTACTGTTAAGCTCAAGCAGAAACAAAGAAATGGATTTCTTCAGCAGGTATTTTGGGAGCGAACCAAATTACATACTCGAAAAAGGGTGTAAGATAAAATAGTATGAAGACAGCAAACCTTGTTAAGTACCGTCTTATAGAGTATGAGATGGTTAACGTTAACTTATTTATTCAAGTTGGACTCTTACGTCGTGATCAGACATTTCACCATGACTTAATTCTAATTGTTATTCATGCAGCAAGACCGTTGACCAAAAGAGGATCATCCTCTAAGACAGATTTTGAATCTGCACTATTAAATTTTTACACTCGCTACAAACAAATTGAGGGTCCAGGCCTTAGACCATTTTGCACTCTTATCCTAGGACATATTTTGTCCGCACATCAAAATGACTTAACCACCTGACCATGTATCACGTGTCCATGTACAACATGACCTTGCATCAAATGATCAGGCATAGAAGTGAATGGAAAAATCCCAATTATAACAATACGATGCTATCTTTACCCTAAATGGACAATATTTGCCAACTGCAATGCCGGCAAGCACTACAGGACGGAAACTAATGATAAGAAGGTTTTCTCTCCCAATACAGCCACAGGTAATAAGATTACCTTTGCTAGCATAGTTTCGCAATAGCTGTATTTTATAAGCTTAAAAACCCCGCGTTTGGAGATACAACCGCGATATGCTTTTTTTGCCGCTTTTATTTTCCAAATCGTGTTTTTTCCTTCTCTATGCCTCGTCAAATGTTGCGCTTTCCTTTGTCAAGTTGAAGGTTTCTGATTTCTCATTCAAGCGGTCTAATGGTTGGGGGCAGGCGTATAACAGCGAAATAACATTTGCTTGGATTTTTGTAGATGGAATAGAGATAGAATTTGTTGATAACAAGAATTGGTGTAGAAGTTCCTTGATTATATCTCTCATGTCGTCTGTCTTTTCATTTAAACTCGCTGATCTAAAAAAATGATTATAACTTTGCTGAAGTAAACAAACTGATTTTAATGCTCCGAATAATTCAGGTATAAAAAACAATCACTTTTAAGCATCTGACTTTAATTTTAATCTATCTAGCATCGCGTGAGATAGAATCAATCTGAATATCCTCTGTGGATTAAAAAAGCCCATGAGTGGGTAGAATAATACGAAAAATTAGGGCTTAGAAATTAAAATATATATAAGTTTAATTAGACTTTTGAAATCTCAAAAAACATTATGGTCTATCGGTGGTATTATTTTGGCTGTAATGCAAACAATTTTAGTTTTCTTGTTAAAAATGCCAGCCTTTTTAATCTCCACTGAATATAAACACTCAAAAAAATGGTCTCTGGTAGCTGCCGGTTTCTAATAGCTTTAGATGCATAAACACTATGAGCTGGAAATTTCCGACAGAAGACAACGTGGTCAAAAGTTGTGATGATCGAATATGAAGATCGTCCTTTCATCCAAGTGTATTGGAGTCTGTTTACATTAAAATGTGAAAACTAGTACTCTGCAGGCAGAAAGTGTTCGTTTTTCAATTAGACACTCTCGTTTTCTTTTTGTCTTTTTCTTTCTTGTTTATGATAGACGAGTTTCGATCCATGTTTCGTATAAAAAGTTTACCATACATATATCTATACTTTCCTTTCTGACGATTCATACTCTGAAGAGTGGCAGACGCAAAAAGCTTTTAAGCATGTTTTTCGCGCAATGTAGCAAATTTATATATGATTCTCAAGTTCTGTACCACAAAAAGATTGCTTAAATTTTGATTCTCATAGTTAAACTCTAAACAAGATCTTTCGCTTTAAAATCTTAATAACTAAAAGTTTACTTGCTTTCCTCGAACTCATTCCATGAAGCGAATCGAACGCCGTTTTCGCAACGGTTTAACGAGAAAACATTTCGCAAACAAGCTTGGAAAAATGACTCTGCCCAGATCGGCAAAATACTCAAAAATGCAACACACAGGTCCGATGTGCAATACATTTCGTGCAATCAATCTCGTGTAAACAGGGCTTAAGGTTAAGTTACTTTAATATTTTAGCAGAGAAAGTAAAAATCAAAGAGAAACATCACTGTAATTTTACCGTCCTTTGGAAGAAAATAACAATCCACCCGCGAATTTTCGACCTACAAGGTTCTTAGTCATGCGATAGACCAGGCTGTAGGTGCTTACACATTCGCCAATAGAGACACCCAACTACACAAAATGGGATATCTGGGAATCAAGGTTAAATGACTAAGAATCTCTAGACCATTTCTGTATCAGATGAATGTAAATTTTAGAGCAGGCAGAAAATAAACGATGCCTTTGTTTGGAGGTCTGGGCCCTTAGCCAAGAGAACAGATGAAACGTCATTAGCTACAAAGAAGCCAACAAAACAAAACTGTACTGATATACAATGGCACGACATTGCGCGTCAGCTATTGGCTTCCTATTGTCACATTCAATTCTTAATTCTCTTAAATACGAGTTTGTCTACGCGACGTAATTCCATCATTGTCATTAAATTATATTTAACGAACTACAAGATTGTCAGTCTAGTACAATCATGTGTATATTGAAGCTCACGTGAATTAATCATAAGAATTGAGCCAAGTTTGTAAGATTACATGAAAGTCATCTGGTCTTTATTTATCCAAAAGGCGCCGAGCAAATTTGTGTTACGTCAACGATGATAATAAATAGCAAAACTTGAGTTTAACCTTGAAAATCCGACTTTGATTTACTTTACTAATCGAATACAGTATAACCACAAAGAATTCAGGCCAGCACTTATAATTAATGCTATACAATATAGGTTACAGTTTCATTCAACGCAAATTTATTACAAATTAATCATTCAAACCAGAGAATTCAACTGGTGCCCAAATCGTATTTAGAACTCAGCCGCGATGCTCAATTAACTCTATTAGAAGTACCAAATGCTCGCAATGGTCAAAATCCCACAGGTTGTTTGATATCAATAACAAGAATTTTGACTGGCATTAATTTACTCTTAATCTTATGGTTATTAATTTGGTGTGAAATTTGAAGGCGTGCATTACATTTGGTCGAGCGATTTACTTTCAATGGTTAGAGGAGTTCGAGATCAGAGCGCCACCTGAAGACTTCAAACTGACCCAAAACAGGACGAAAAACATATTCGCAAATAACCTGGCCATCGCTTTAAATTTGTCAAACAAAGTCCCGCTTTTGAGAACGAATTTGTAGCGAACAAACAAGTTCATAAGAGGTTCCATGGATGAGCGTCCAACAAGCGTCTTGATAAAAAATGTCCATCATTAACTTTTCGCGGGCTCGTGCGAGGTCGAGGGCCAGGGAATTGACCCCGGGTAACATGCGGTACTGACCTCGGATAATTAGCGCATTTCAGATGAGAACTTATACTGTAATTTTTAACTGTATCCCAGACCATGTACTGTAAAGTTACGTGCGCATATGTAGAAAACAGTTTTATCTCTATGTATTAAAGGTTCTTGCAAAATGACCGAATCCAGACGGTGTCAACCCAAACTCTAATTATTTGATCGGAGACCCATTTTGGGCTTAATAAGGTGATTCGAAGGATGTAATGTAATGCTTTTTGCTGCATACTGCTACTAATTATATTTGCTGAACACAAATCAAGATCCATTATATTACCAGAATACGAATCAAGAGTTCTTGCAAAAACTGTGACATAAATTTAAACTCGCTATTCTAACATTCTAACCCAAGAAAAAAAATACAGCAAACGGAGTCACACTGGGGCGTCTGTAGAGACTAGCATGTAAACATTTGCGACAATTTAATTTCTACAATATTCGTATCCATGACTTTGATAGTGGACACCTTTCTTCTACTGTAACAGCACCTGTGTAATGAAGTTTTGTTTATGACAAGTTGATTCATCATTTATACACTTTCGTGTTTCAAAATTTGTTTGAGTTGATTTCTTTATTGGTGCATTCTAAAGTCGGTGCATTGTTAACAGAGCACACAATTGATAGAGAAAAGCACACTTTCAAAGAATTAAAGAATTAGGATAAATTTAAGAATATTTTACCCTGAAACTGGAAGAAAATTTATCAAGAGTACGCCTCAAGAAAAATTGACTAGTTCTTATAAAAAAGAGTGTATATACCTGTAAGCAATTTTGCTAAATTTCAACATTTTAGATGTTTTTAATGATACTTTCTACATCAATAACATTAGATAATACAACCATACCTATCTGAACAATTCTGAAATAGAACAACTGTATGATAAGTATGTAGTAATATCAAGAAGGATGCGAGTATGTACCATGCCATGCCTAGTTTATGTAGAATTATTGTCGCCTATACATAAATACAATTATTTACATTACGAATAACCAATGATGAACTTTTCAACCTTTTCTGCCGACTACAGGCAATCATGTGAAAATGGCTCTGCATTTGAGATTAACGAAACACAAGAATTCACGGAAGCGATAATCTCACTGCAATTCTTGTTTTAAGAGGTTGAATACTATTGGAGCTTGAGATTTATGGGTGAAAGGTACAAGTGATACTGTAGTTAATCCTCAAAGTTTCGTAAGAAACATTTTAAAGCTCTCAGACCTCCGTTTGCACTAACATGGACTCAAACGACAAAATGAGCACAGATAGTTCTTCCGTTTAGACTGGAACTACTGGATATGTGCCAATATAGAACTGCTATCCGTACTAGTTTGGGATGGCTCTCCAAGGTGTATGCGTTTGGTTTCCAACTGAGGTCCAGTGTAAACGATTGGTTGCGGATCCACACGGGTACTGATCGGTTACTAAACAATGAAATTTCCCGTCTCGAGGCCAAATTGAAACAACAGTTTTGTTATTTTTACGGGTCCAAACAAGACAATTGAGTTGGACTGTTTTAGTACTGTTGTCAGTGTAAACTGATTTGGATCCGATCTAGTGTAAACACTAACAAAAATCGTTACGCATCCAACCACTGTAGACGGGGTCTCATTTTCAAACAATATCCTCTAAAAGCATCTGGCAGCAAATTTAAGAAAACATCGCGCTAAATGCGCTCGACTATTAACTACGTTGCTAGAAATTTAAAGGCACTCGAAACTAGGCCATTTTTCTTCTTTCTCCAAACTACACAATAAGAAGGCAGATTGCCGTTATAAAATAATGGTTTGGTAAGGAGTATCTTATTCACAGTGAGCTCTTAACAAATCTAACATGATCTTAACAGAACATTATAAGAACAAAGTTTCTTCGTCATGATTTAAATATTTTTGTTAATGAACCACTGTAGCCAGGATTCTAGCAAGCAGCGTAGAAAAAAATCAATAGCAGGCTTGAATTTTACTCCTCAAAACTGAGAATACTGGACAGCTCTTGAGATAAGATTGTAAAAAAATTTGCAAAATCGGCCAAGTAATTCTCGAGAACATTCAGCGTTACACACACACGCACAAATACACATGCAAAACGATATTTCGCGTAAATGAGGAGAATCTTACCAATTTTTTCAAAAATTGCAACCTTTTCCATGCAAAATAAAGAGTCGTCCAGGAGGTATGTAGTTATGTAAAAATGCCAAGCACGTTAGAAAACAAAAATTCATTATCTTTCAGATCGTTTACCACTTTCTACATCCGTATGTTTCTTTTATGTTTTAAAAATTTATAAAGTACATTGTTACATAGACGAGTTATTGTCTAAATCAAACAGAATAAAACTTTCAGGGGGAGACAAAAGTAATTCGCGATCAAAAATGAAGCTCAACAATTAATTGAACGTATGCTGCTTCGTGGAACAAATTGGATGCGAACTTCCCAAGCTCAGATAGTAAACGTGACTAATATTGGGATCCATCTGCGTCAAAAGTTGGAAAAGGAAACATCATGTTTGCATATTTCGGATCTGCAAAGTCTTTACTATAAATTGGAGCCGGTATTGTCATTGATAAGGGACGGTATATGTTCTTGAAGGAAATCTAAGATAACATATTTAAACGGCATCTCTGTACGAGTCAGTTTAGCTGAATTCTATTACGCAGATTTTGAAGAAATTGAATAGACGGTGAAGTCAAAGTGTACTGCTCCTATTAGCCTGTCACGTTACATTGAATTTAAGCACGTGATAAAAACTGCTGCATGTAATTTATTAAGTTATGTCACGTAATGGTTCATGCCTATGGAAGAGAAATTCATGTGGCAACAATTTGTTGAAAGAACGCTGTTGATCACGGCATACCATGCGAGTATTCCCATGGCATACCATGTAAGCATTGTTCATGGCATACCATGCAAGCATTGTTCATGGCATACCATGCAAGCATTGTTCATGGCATACCATGCAAGCAACGTTCATAGCGTATCATGCAAGCATTGTACAAAGTGGAAGGAGACCAGGTAGGTTAATGAGAAGTTAAAAAGATAATACCAGGGATAATACCAGAAGGCTGTCTCTTACCTGGACGTTGAATGTAGCGAAGAATAAGGACGGATTGAGAATAGGTAGTTGTCAGCCAAGGCTCTAAGGGGAGTTGAAAAGACGAAAATGAAGAAAATGTTTTACACTCTATTCGCTCTGATTTCTAGGCTAGTTGTCAAGGAAATGATAATTTTTAACATTGAAGATAATCTTGCCGTAAATAAGAAAGAAAAGAGAACATGTTCTATAACAACTTCCATAAAAACGCAGAGAATAACAATTACTCCCCAGTAGGGATTGGAAGACTCATAACAATTCAAAGCTGACAAATCACACTGGCAAAGCACCATACTTTGTATCACGGGATGATGATGTCTATATTTATGCATGCGACAAATCTATAAATGAATCAATTTGGACAAAAACTATTTGCTTATTAAAGTCAATGCTCCATTTCTTTTCTTCCACTTCCGTAAATTTACCCTTGTGATGCAACATTCATTCCTTGTCCAATGTATTTTTCTAAAACTGCAGCAAATTAAATTTTAACGGGTCTTCTCATGTCGTCATTTCGGTCGATCTAAGAAGGCTGTCCAGATGAAAGATGATACATTTTTAACATCTTGTCATAATGCTGAAAATATTTACTTGTTTTGAATTGATTGACAACAAAGACAATCACATAAGTTTTCACTCTACAATGACTTCAAGTAACTCTCTGTTACGTCTTCTGCAATAAGCTTATTCCTACCAACATAATCAATGCTTATACAATTTCAGAGGTATCATAATTATGGAAAACATGCCGAAGATCTATATTACACGATACCATGTGTCCTTATTACATCAGTAATCTATTGGGTTATATCACACGTCATATCAATTATGTTAAGTACTTCACATCATATACGTCATCACCATTCTCGCGTTTCAATGAACTCACGTCATGGTTATTCGGCTAATAGCAAAAAAGTGACAGCATTACTCTGAACTCGTATGTATTCACTCTAGGTATTCGCACTGAAACACTACTGCTACATTCTTACAGAAACAATCACAAACAAGTAATATATAGATAAACGTATCAATTCTTTGGCTTTCCAACCATTGAAATTACCATGCTGTCCGAATAATCTATCTATTCGACTTTTTATTCTATCAACGGTCATCAGACATTTGATAGACAGGCCAAGGTTCTACTGTAGTATGAAAACAACTTTGAAGGGTAGGGGGTAACTATGAAGATTTTGAGAGCTAGGATGTAGCTATTAGTATTTTGAAGGGTAGGGGATAGGTATGAGGATTTTGAAGGGTACGGGGTAGCTATGAGTATTTCAGAGGGTAGAGCGTAGCTATGAGGATTTTGAAGGGTATGGGGTAGCTATGAGTATTTCAGAGGGTAGGGGACAGCTATGAGGATTTTGAAGGATAGGGGGTAGCTATAAGGATTTTGAAGGGTAGAGCGTAGCTATGAGGATTTTGAAGGGTATGGGATAGCTATGAGGATTTTGAAGGATAGGGGGGTAAATTTGAGGATTTTCAAGGCTATAATTCCGGAAAGATCGATTATAACCTGGAAGAATTTAATAACCCTGGACACCGACAGTGAGGGCAAGCCAACTAGACGATGCTGTTAATGAAACATGCATGCAAATCCTCTTCAGGTGAGAGACATTGTAGAAGCCACTAAACCTGTTTATAACAAGGGCAACAAAGGTACTTATTATTAAGCAACTGCAGTTTCAGTGGTAGGAATCGAAATAACGGCAGATGATCAGTAAAAATCGGAAAATGAAAAAGATCGGTAAAGGATATTTGAAAAATTGGAAATGACAGTGACAAAGACAATGCAACGTATGTGGGTAGAAACATTGCGTCCTCAAAAGTTTACTAAATACAATCGGAGAACAAAAAATTGTCTTCATTTGTCGATTATAAAGAGCAAGCTATGAGAGGATATATCACGGATAAGGGATCCAACAAAATTGATTATCAAGTCCAGATGGAAATTCTTGTGAAAAAGAAAGGGAGTATGGCTCGCTAGATCTTATTATTATGCGTTGTTTATCGGTTCCTTCAACATGGACAAAAGTCCCTGAAAGTTTACCAACCTGTCAGTCAAAGTTGTCTCTTAAAAAGTGAATTTTATAGTTAAACCAAAGAGAGCATAATTGATTTAGTCAACACTTTTGCACTGTTTCAAAGGTTATGCAATTCACATCCCAAAACCATGCACATGTGATAAAACATGAAATACGGTCCGATCTCCTTCAGGCGACATTTATAGCTCAAGGTCTTATCCTAAAGACCGTAGAAGCATAAAACATGTGAATCCGCAAACCGCCTAATAATGTCTGATGGTCAAGTATGATAGAAGATGCCTTCACCATTTAAGAGCTACGTAGCCATTTGTACTTAGCAGAACGATGTGTTAGCCATACGAGGAAATTGTTTTGCTTGAACACTATTGAATTATATGTTGAACCATATGTTATACCTTGTGTGATACACATATGTGTATTCACGTTCCTGTGAACATCTCCATGAACTATTGTAGAACAGATATGAATAATTCCTTACAAAACAAAACTGTCAGTCAACTTTTATGAAGATGAATTAGGACAAACAGTACTAGTAAAAACGAGTCATGTTTACTTTCATAGTAACAGATGGAAATAACCTTAGTTTGAGAACAGATTAGAACATCATAGTCCATTTCACCCAGGTCACACATATCGCGACCATGGCAAAGTGCTGTATTCCACGACAGGCTCATCGATAACATCAAACATTTATTTCATGCATTTGATAATCAGTTGGATTGTTGACACTGACTTTGTAGATCTTGAGTTTATGATTGAAAAAGACACACTTTACTTCTCCAAGCATGTGAAATATGGATATAAATGGTGAACTGACAATACGTAGCATTTCTTTGCGTATCAGTTTGTTTACCAAACAGTACATCACCGGGTTGATCGAGGCACTTAAAAACAGCAACAGCTTAAATACCTCGAGCAAAATGTCAATTACCATGGATGAAAGGGATAAAAAGTGTATCAGTAAATACAAGAGGCATAGCGGGCTTACAGCTAGCGTATAAATCATGCCGGCGACAAAAATAAGTCGCGTAGCTTGGGTATTGTTATGTCTATGTTTACACGCAGCTTGGTGAGCGCGTCCGATGAATGACGACAGCGTTTTAGTTAATCTAGCTTGAATCTTTGCAAATATAATCCAAAATAATGTCACTGGGACAAGGAAAAAGCCAATTACAAGAATACTGACCCAGATTTGTGACTCCAATTTACTGCGCTTTAAGAAACACTGTGTCGTACTAGTGCCTGGCACTGGTCGATTGACAACCCAAATTTGCCATGGTATAACATTAGCTGACATTGACAGCGTCCAGACAGCGAACACAACACCAAATAAAGCCCTCATAGGCATAGGTTTTCGAAGTGGATTAATAATGATCCTAAAACGAGCGATACCAAGTAATAATACTAGTAAACTTGAAACTGGAATAAACACATCTCCCAACGGCACAAGAGCAACACATGTGAATTTTCCTATAATCCATTTTTTGGACTCGGCAATAGTGTTAAGAACACAGCTTAATGTCAAAGTTCCCATGTCCGCGATTGCCAAATTAATCAGCAGAAATTTATAGACATAGGATAGGTTTATGTTCCTTCTTTTTGACAATACAATAACAATGGATACATTTAGTAGAAATCCTACTACTGCAAGTGGTAAGAAGATCGAAAACCGAAAAATATTGAGTGCTCTTCCAACTTCTTCGGCTTCGAGATATGGTGCTCCTTGTGGGTAGGAACCAAACTTGGATATATTACTATTATTTGTAGCATTCATTTTTACTTAATTTCTTGAAGTCCTATATGTTATAGCATATCTTTTCTCGGCTTTGACAGCTTTCACAATTGCTTACAAATAAAAACAACCTGACATTTTTTTCTAAAGCTCAAATACAACCTTTAAATTCGATTAAAATCCATTCGTAATCTCTTGCTATTTAAATTCACAACAAAATATTTCCTTCTACCGGTATAATATCCACATTTTGTAAACCATGTACTTTTCTGAAGTTTAAAACATTCTCGTGTAATCTCCTGCTATTACGGAAAGGTCTCAAAGTGTGCATATACAATTTCTAATCATGAAACTCCGTTCATTTTAGAAAATTAACGCTTTAAAGAACTAGCTACATGTACATCTTTGCTAAATATAATTCAAACAAAGCCTGGTGGCACTGCCCTTTGCTTCCTGCTCTCTCCGTCGTTAATACAGATTTCTACAACATACTTCGGCTTCTAGTTATCTAACTAAGCGGGCTCAGAAATGACCCGCTGAGCATGATAGACGATTTGAGATCTTAGAAACAGACTGTCTTAAGAGGTAAAGATCTAAATTTATTGCTCCTAAGCAGGTGTTCGGAAAAGGTTTGTATTTAGAGTTTCTTGACAAACTTGATTGTCCCTATTTGACGTATTGTATAAAAATACGATACAGAGCTTTAAGGAACTCCGATGTCTCTGCACGGAGAAAAATTAATATTTGTTAATTGACCAAATATTGCTTTGTGTCTTTGCCGAAAATCTAAGTTCAATATTGTTCGAAATTTCAATCGTATTTATGTAATGAGTGAAAGCCCTCTACAGCTATCTGTGAAAAGACGATTTGCTAATCTTCATAACGTTGTATTCTGAGGAATTTTACGTTACCAATGACAGTGTTAGATTCACTACTATATGAAAAGTGTAAATAATCAGAAGAAATTAATTGAAACTATCAGCTCAAATTGATTAGTTTGTAAATTACAAAGTGCTTGAAACATTCCCTAATGGTGCAAAATTCAAGGTTTTATGTGAGAGCTTCACCCACAAAGATTTTCGTTTGTCGGCGAAACACTGATTCGTCAGAATGTGATGATGGGTAACAACAGACGCAAATGCAAATTTTTGAAGGGTGGGTGGGCTCAAGAGACAAGTCGACTGGGACCGGGTGGTGAAATTATTGGGGGTGTGACATCCCACACGCACCCTCATTTCCTCCCCTGATAACAGCAAATTTGCAGTACAATGAAGGATCGAAAATTTGTCAATGAAAATGAAAGAGCCTACGATCACATGTTCTCCTGCAGTAAGACCGCAATTTAGTAATTCATGAATTCTGTGCTCGTGTGAAATCATGCGACCAATCCTTTTTACTGTCTCTACATGTAGAACATATTGTTGAATTCTTCGGAAAAACCTCAAATGAACTTTCAAAGGCTCTATTATAACACGTCTTCTAAAAACTGATACATTAGATAGTTTTTTGAAATGCATTTGGTAAACTTTTAGAAACCATCTTAATGAATACAAATGAGAGAACTTTGATGATAAAGCTATTGTTGACAATTTTCCTGAAATATGTCACTTTTGAATGTTCAAGCACTACATGTTCCATGACATAACACTGAGACAGACACTACATAATCCATAATACAGCTCAGATATAAGCATCACTGCTCCTGTTGCGAAATTAATCTTTTGTTCAGTCGATTTACCAACTTGATTACAACTCCTTGACTTGGCGCATCTGTGCATTGTTATTGTATCAGACAATTTGAAACCGAGTCATTCTTCAATTTGCCTCATAAAGAAATTTCACCTTTGCTTCTTTCGAATGTAACTGTTCTTACTTAATGCTCTAATGTTTTTTTAAAGTTACTTTGACTAAAGCATTTGTTTTTCAACCGTGCATTGTTGTTTTTTGGAGATTAGCATGGAAACTGTATCCTGCAACTTCATTTTTGCGAATCTATTGTCACTTTGGAATGTCTGAAATGAACCATGCTTTATAAAATTAAGGAACTATTTGTACATGTGAGTATCTGATTCCTATCCCAAGATTGTTAAAATGTACAAGTTGTAAGAAAATTGCTAAGTAGATCTTTCTTATGAAGGACTGCAAATTCACAGACACTTACAAAAAGGCCAGGCGCCAGCGAACACATAGAAACAATAACTACCCTACGATATAACACAGATACAAACACAAAATACTCAGTGATATAACATATATTCAAATATAAAATACCCTATGATATGACACAGATACAAACAAAAAATACTCTATGATATAACACAGATACAAATATTAAATACAATATGATATAAAGAGATACAAACACTGAATACTCCATGATATAACACAGATTCAAATATTAAATACCCTATGATATAAAGAGATACAAACACAGAATACTCTATGATATAACACAGATACAAACAAAAAATACTCTGTGATATGACACAGATTCAAATATTAAGTACCCTATGATATAAAGAGACACAAACACTGAATACTCTATGACATAACACAGATACAAACACAAAATACTCTGTGATATAACACAGATTCAAATATTAAATACCCTATGATATAAAGAGATACAAACACAGAATACT